>PITA01006189.1:0-102730 GCA_004023965.1 Spilogale gracilis
CCCCGCAGAGCAGATAAGTGCCCGCAGCGGGGGTTGGGGGGCTGTGTGGGGCTCGCCGTCTGGCCGAGGCAGACAGGCTGTTGGGCGGGTGTTGGCGGCGGCCGCCCCGGGCGGCGGAGGCCGTGGTCCCTTGGGGCCGGGCCGCGGAGGCTCCGCGGGGCTCCGGCGGGGCTGCTCTCCCCCAGCCCCCGCCGGCTCCCCCCGGGCTGGGTTGCAGCCGCTCAGGGCCACGGTCCCATTCCAGCTGCAGCAGCCGCACCAGCGCCGGGACGGGGGTGGCCGCGCAGGTGAGCTGGGCCTGGAGCGGGTACCGGGGGAGGAGACGTTGGGGGATGGGGGACGCGTGACGGAGGGGGAGGGGTACGTGGAAAAGCGTGAGGGGAAAGTGGATGGGGGCGAGGGAAGGGAAAGGGGGTCGCGCAGGGTGTGCGAGGGCGAGGTGAACGCTGGGTCTGCCGCTGGGACAGAGTGTGCAGGGTGTTGGGACTGGGAGGTGAGGGGAGGGACATGGCAGACGGAGGCTGGCTTTGGGGGCGTAACCGAAAAGTGGGCAGAGGTGTCGTGGGGGGTGAGTGGAAGATGCAGGGGTGGTAGCTAGGTGAGAGGAAGGAGTGGGTGGCGCGTGATGGGGGCGCCCTGTGCTGGCTGGAGCTGGAGCCGAGGAGCCGGTGGGCGCTGGAAGTCTGCACGGGGAGGGGGAGGGGCATGGAGGAGAGCCCCGTGGAGCCATGTGTTACTTCTCCAACTTGAGTTTGGCCCCAGCATCCCGCTCCGCGGCTCTGGAGTTCCTTACACACACACACACACACACACACACACACACACACACCCCCCACTTCACGTGCACTTCCCTTTATGCCACCTCCTGGAGCAGATTTCATTCGAGCCGTTGGAATAAGTTATTTCAGCGGCCTTTACTATTTTACAAACGCTCCGCTCCGATTCCCTACATTCCTTTTGGTGTGGCCCAGAAGTTGTATGTTTCCAATCACTGACCTTAATATGGCTGTCTCCAACCAACGTGTGCGTGTCTGTGTAGGACCAGGGCAGTTTGCCTCCCTGTCTTTCTCTTCTACCCCCACCGAGGCTATTTAGCCCTGGGCATTGCTAGCCAACGTGGCAGTGGGGTGAGGGCTCCAATCGAGTACACTGTGAGAAATACCTCCACTTTTCTGAAGAGTCCTGAAATGGTGTCTTAATAGCAGCTTGATGTGGTGGGTGTGGGGAAACTAGGGAGGAGCAAGATTAACCTTGCTCTCACACTCAGAACTGTGATGGATCCCCCACAAAGGCAGGCAGTGAGGAATGGGAAAAGGAACCTACTTGCATGAGGAGGTTGGCAGTAAGTTGAAAGTGAGGCTTGCATTTGATTCACACCAGATGTGAAAAAGATCATTGCACACTTCCAAAGCCTCAGAGTCTACCGAATGTACAAAAGTCATGGTCCCTGCCGTCTAATGGTTAATGATATTCCGCACACCAGAGTTTCTTGAGCTTTTTGTGATTACTAGGCTTTGTTGCAGCACACCCCCCTTGAAAGTATAAACTGCTACAGTGCTTTTCTGGGTAAGAATGGGATTAAGTGGGTCTCTGAAGTAGAAAGCCCAACTCTATCTGGACCTCATTGTAAGTGTTAACATTGCATCTTGGAACACAGAAACTTGGTCAAATCTGGTGGCAAGATGGTAACCAACTAGTCAAAGTATGCGTAGACTCTGGTGGTGTGGAGTAGAGCAATGCCCAAACTCATGCCTATCGTGAGTTATAAAGCAAACCACAAGATTACAAACCTGTTGGTTTTGTTTGGATTTCCTTGGAGTCCAGGGAAGTTAGTAGAACAGCAAGCACCAGAACCTTAGTCACTTTTAGTAGAAATCAGAAAGTCTGCCTGTGCGGTAGCTGGAAATCTGTTAGTCATATTTGAAGACCAGTTATTTTCTGTCTACTATAGAACTAACATGAAAGGCACAAACACTGGTGGGTGCTGTGGAATGGAGAAAAGTAGGTTTGGATAACTAGGTTCTTTACATAGCCTCTTTTTATAAGGCTTGGAGCCCAAAGATCCTGGTAAAAACTATAGGAAGCTAGAGTTCTGCATAACTTCTTGGGTGATTTAAGACAAATTGAATGGTCTCTTGTGTATGAATTGGGCCGATGGGTCATCCCTCCACCTTTCAGTATCCCAGAGGCATTAATGAGGCACTTATCTGGTGTATAGTGGGATTATCTATAGATTTTCCAGGAGGCAGGAGAGGGGAAAGATAGAAGAGTGTTCTGAGCCTATGGACTTCTTGTGAGCAGGCATTAAGGGAATGTACCTGGCCTTTGATTCGGGAGCACATCTGGTTTTCTGTGTGTTAACTTTACTGCCTTCTGTGTGTTCAGATTGTTTCCATTCCTTGCACTTGAGAAGTGGCAGAAGTGGTTTCCTCTAGGCCAGTGGTGTGCTTGCGATAGGAGGAAACGCCTTACGTTCATAAACCCTTAAGAGAATTGTCCTGGCTTTGGGTGCTAGGATTCCTGAATTTCAATTCCGGGCTCCCCCATTTACTAACTGTGTGGCGTGGAAGAAGTTTCATAACATCTGTGCCTCCGTTTCCTCATCTGTTAGAATGTGAATCATAAGTCTATCCTGAATTAACAGTTATAAAGTGCTGAGGCACCTAGAAGGTGCCTTCCGTGTTTGCCCCTGCTTACATGGTTACTCTTCTCTCCACCCAGCCAAAGTGAGAGCTCTGTTGGCCATAACCCATTGCCTTTCAGGCTTCAAAGCGCAAACCCATATTGGTCTGAAACCAGTACTGCAAGTTTCAGAATTTTAAGGCCTCCTCTTGCACTTTTATTCCCTCATCTCTTAAAATGAGCTTTTCTAAGCAGGGCTCCAGTACCCATCTGTTTAAAAAGGCATGTGAGGGACGCCCGGGTGGCTCAGTTGGTTGAGCGACTGCCTTCGGCTCGGGTAATGATCCCGGAGACCTGGGATCGAGTCCCACATCGGGCTGCCTGCTCGGCGGGAAGCCTGCTTCTCCCTCTCTCACTCCCCCTGCTAGTGTTCCCTCTCTGGCTGTGTTTCTCTCTGTCAAATAAATAAAATTAAAAAAAAAAAATAAAATAAAATAAAAAGGCATGTGAGCTGGGACTGGGTTTCAGGGACAATTAGGTGCCGTCACTGTTTCTTTCCCATCCCAAAATGACGTAGCACTCACGGCTGTGCGGTTATCTGTACCACACACCCTCTTGTGTCCCTGACAAGACAAGATATATTACACCTTGTAAAAAGAGGGTGATGTTGTAAAGAACAGGATTTACGTTCTGTGGCTATTCATCCATGAGGGATGTCTTTATAAAGTGAGGAATGGCTTCATTTTTCTGAGCCTAGGCTAGGGGTGTTGAAGGCAAAAGAGAACGGCAAGAAAAATGAAGGTCAAGTCTAAGAAAGCTAAGATCCACCCGTGGGGAATAGCAACCCAGGATACATTTCTTATGGCAGTTCCCACCCCCCTTTTAATTAAATTCCCATTTGTGTCTCATGTCAGTTGGAGGCCGCTAACTTTTGTGTTTTTCCAAGATTAATGATGGACAAAACAGGACTGGGAGGTGAATTGTTCTGGGTTCCGGTCTTAACTATCCTGTCTAGTGTCTCTGTCTCCGTATCTGTAGAATGAAGATAAGGTTTAATCCAGCTTTGCAAATTCCTCTCTAGTAGACCAGCCTCACAGGGGTCAGCTGGGTGCTGGGGTCGCCGCTGTACCTCCTCTGCCTACCAGAACCTTCTTAAACCCAGGGTGGGCAGTGACGGCCTGCAGGCCAAATCTAGGCTTCTGCCTGCTTTATACATAAAGATTTATTGAAACACAGCCATACTCCTTCATTGAGTATTGTCTGTGGCTGCTTTTGCACAACAGTGACGGTTGAGTCGTTGTGATAGAGACTGTAAAGCCGACAAAGCTTAAAATGTTGACTACTATGGCCCTTGAGAGGAAAAGTTGGCCTACCCTTGTCTTAAACAGTGTTCCTCCCCATTATTCCTATATAAAGGTAAGCTTCAATGCATGTAGGATAAATCACCTCAGAAAATTCTAAGAGGGTAAAGAAAAGTAACAAGCCTGTGTCCCCACTCATGTTTCAGGTGAAAAGAAGAGAAGGGGGGGGTCACCAGCTTCTAGTCAGTTCTCGGTCTTTGTGGAGGATCAGCACATGTGAATGGAGGCTGCCTCCCCATGTGCACCCCCCCACGTTGTCAGGTGGCATGTGTTCAGTAGACATAAACTAATTTGGATTTACATAAAAGCTTGACTGTTAGGCAAATGTACACCCTCTGCCCTCATAACCCTTCCCAAACCACCCACAACTGCAGTGAACACATTTCGGATCAGCTGGAAATGGCTTTAGGTTTATCTCCTGTTTGGGATTTTTCTCACTACTTTTTATTTTTCCAAAACAGACCACTGACAGCTGGCAGTAGTTGGGGCCGCCTTAAAATACTGGTTTCCCCACAGGGACGAAGGGACAGGTTTGTTTCAAACATCCATTTGGTTCTCCAGGATGGCTGTTTCAGTGAATATAAGGGAGCATTGTTACTAGCAGTGCTATTGGTAATTATTAAACTCTTTTCCTTGCAATGCTTTGAAAACTTAGTCCTTGGGGGATGGGTGTTTAGATAGGTCTGGAATCACATAAAGGAGGTCCCTTATTAGGGACCTTGAGAAAAAGCCCTCCTCAAATCGTCCTCCTGGACCCTGGTGCTAAAAGCAGTCCAACTTCTCAATGCCAAGGAGCCATCTTGGTATAATGAAGCCTGGGGGTGCAGTTAAAATCCTTTAGGAGGGCGCCTGGGTGGCTCGGTCGTTAACCATCTGCCTTCAGCTCAGGTCATGATCCCGGAATCCCAGGATCGAACCCTATGTGGGGCTCCCTGCTTAGTGGGAAGCCTGTTTCTCCCTCTCCTACTCCCCCTACTTGTGTCCCCTCTCTGGCTGTGTGTGTCTCTCTCTGTCAAATAAATAAATAAAATCTTAAAATCCTTTAAGAGCTACAACTGTCCTTGAGTGCTCTGTCATTGAGGCAGCTTCTGTTTGGGAAGCATTAAACATTGCTTAGCCTCATGTTGCTAACTTCCTTTTGACAGCTTCGATCACCCCAGCACATGGTCCCCAAAATGTGCTGCTGAAGTCTGTCTCAGATGTTATCACCAGTGACAGCCTCCTTTTAATTTGGGGGCCACAATACCTAACTGCTTTCCTATTGGTACCTAAAGGAGCATGGGTCCGAGTGTTCTTCTGTGTTTTGGACAGCAAAGGGTTATACATATGGGATATTCTCCACTCATGTAACGTAGAACCAGGATATTTTAAACCATTTGAGGTCAGTGGAGGAGGGGTGAGAACAAAAGTGGGTGTGGTGGTAAGAACATCATTCTCTCTGATTTCAAATATAGATGGATCTCGAGAAAAGTTGGGGCAGGATTGCAAAACATGGTGGCCATGTGAGTGTTGCCAAAGTGGTTGGTGGGCTTTAATGGCAGAGAACACTTTACCCATATTTTTTGTCTAGTTTATACTGAACGGTGTGACGGGCACCCATGCCACACTATTCTTTGATATTGTTCTTTTTTAATTAAATCATAATTAACATACAGTGTTAGATTAGTTTAAGTTGTGCAACATAAGGATTCAGCAGTTCTGTACCTTACTCAGTGTATCCTTCTATCTTCACACAACTGTTAGAAATAAAGCATCCTTGGGGGCGCCTGGCTGGCTCAGTCAGTAGAACACAGGACTCTTGATCTCTAGGTTGTGAGTTCGAGCCCCACTCTGGGTATAGAGATTACTTAAAAAAAAAGGGGGGGGGACCAAGCATTCTCCTCTGGATTTTTATACCTCTCACATAGAGCCTTTGTGCCATAAGGATTCTCACTTTAGGGTGTGATGCGTTCTGGAGGCAGGTCTGGTTTTGAAATCTCACTGACACTATCACATTTATCAAATGCCATGGCACCAGTTCCAATGCTTCCCTAGTCTTGCCTGGGCTTACCCTTACTATGTAGGCAGTTTGGAGCCCTTTCAAGGGGCTGGAATGGGAAACCTTGTGTTTCCTTGCTAGTTCAGGATGAAGACAGGTGCCCACCAGCACGTTCGTTGAGTGGGAGTGGACAAGCTCTTCCTGGGTTAATGAGTTTTACCCCACTTCGAAGTGGGTAAAAGAGGGGTCGGGAATAGTGGAAACAGACAAAAGATGGGCGAGAAACCCGGTTGCCACCACCCCTGCCCTGGCTGAGGGCTGAGTTGAATCTTCATAGAGGGCTTGGTTATTTGGTTTGCAGGATTATGAATTAACCAAACAGGAGCCGAATCTATTCACACTGTTAGGTCAAAAACAAATCCTGATCTCTGAGAGAAAAGAGTTTTGGATTATATTTGAAGTCATAAATTATCCGTGCTCCAGTTCCTCTCCAGCAATGTGGAGCTTGTGAAGGGGCTGCTGTTCTTGGGAACAGCTGGATGGAGGGTGTTTCTCTATAGGTGATGGCCCACACTCAGGCCTCCAGCTCAGGGTAGCCACCAAACCTCCTGGTTTTGAAAACTCTTCCTGGCACTTGGCTCTCATCCTCCACGCTTTTCCTCAGGGTCACTACAAAGCTGCATGCTCAGCTTACAGTCATTTAGATGTTTATCCTCAGACCCGAATAAGCCTCAGTTGACTTTTAGTGGGTCTAAAACCCACAGCAATCAAGGGGGCTTTAATGAACTTAAAAGAATGCTGTCGAAGTGTTTCACAATAGGGAATCTTTTAGCTCCAGCCCTTGGGGAACCTGGAACTGAAGTTGGGGCTCTGAACACCTCCCCTGCTCTCACACACCCCAGCCAGCTGGTACTGGCGATGGGTGGAGGGCCTTGGGCTCAGCAGTGCCGGCACACGGAGTGGTTTCTGCTTCCAGCCCTCTCATAAGACGGGTGTAGGTTGGGGAGGCCAGGGAAGATTCCTCTCAGGGCTTTGTTTGATCTGAAGCCCCAGGCCTATGCTCAGGAGTTGTGGAGTGTTCTCTGAGGCTTCCTGGATGTGGCTTCTTAGTGTTTGGCAGGGCAGAGCTGTAAGTCTGAGATGCCTCTTCTCAGACACTGAGCTCCCTATCTTGTGAATGGAACATGGCTTTTCGAGGTGGAGAGAATTATGCCAATAAGCATAGGTTTAGTCCCTCCCCAGCTCTGTTACCTGAATCCCCTGTCATCTGATCCTCAATGAAAACATGCTGGAGAGCACTGAGGTCTCACCACCTTAAGAGGGAAAGGTAGGGTAAACATAGGACTCTAAAAGCAAATGACTAACATGTCCACAAGCGGATAAAATTTAATTCAAGCTGGAGGTTGCATAGAATAAAGGAATATTTATTCCTTTTGTGTTAGGTAAGGTTAATTGGAGAATTAACCAGGATATTTCCAGTAGGGTTTTGTTTTGTTTTCTTTTCTTTTAATTGGCCAGTGTGTTATTCTCCCTAAGGTTAAATTAAATTTTTACTCTTCTCTGTTCCCTTCCCTTTCAAAAGTGGCATTGGTGTGGCCCTGTCTGGTCAGCTGTGTTTCTTCACTTTCTCAGATCTCTTTAGTCCTTCAGCCTGTGCTGCAAATTGTGTGCCTGCCTTTTTAAAAGGTAGGCACCTCATGTTTCAAGTTCAAGTGCAATGGAACTCACCCTGCAGCTTGAACAGATTTGAGTGTTTTTGCAGAGGGAGGGCCAGGGCAGATGGGGAGTGTCCTGCTCAATAAATACTTGTTGGATTGAGTTGCTGGAAAGGCAGCAGGGGTGGGGAGAGCAAGCCACACTTCCCCCAGTCACACTTGAAATGGTTTTTCCCACTTCTGGTCCCCACACACTGTGCCCCCTTTATAATACCCCTCTTTGCAGCTACTTCCAAGGCAGCCTTCCCCTCACCCCCACCAAAGTGTTAGTGTTCTCTCTCTCTCTCTAAATCACTGGTCTTCTATTCATCCTGGTCATTGGGCTTGAAGCCCAGCTGGTGGCAAAGACGTGGCATTTCCATGGATGTCATTGCTAGGCCTGTAGGTTTCCTTCCCTTTGCACTTAAAGCCAGAAGGGTGAGCTTGGGCAATTGGTTACCAGGTTGATCCATGGAAACAGCCAACACCTAGGATTTTGTTTTGTTTTGTTTTTAAAAAAAGCCAGACTACCTGGCTTTAAACTTAGAAGTGGATGTGGGTGACAGGCCGAGGAAAGCGAGACAAATACTTGGTGTCCTTTCACTCCAGGTGGATTTATAGTAGGGCTAATGTATATAGCAAAGGGAAGCAGAAAAATGAAATCTGCATTAGTGACTTTTTTCTAGGGTAGGGAACAGAATTGTCTATGGGCCTAAGGAGTGGGGAGGGCTCCAGGCTTCATTTAGAGGTGTGATTAGGCTGGATGCCCCCTTTCCCAAGCCAGGTACCATCCGATTTCTCCTTCTTCCTGCCCCCCGCCCCCAGCAAGTTGGGAAATGCTCATTAGCATTCCCCACCCCCTGGACACATACACCAACATCCATGGAAACCACGTTGCCCTGTTGTTCAGGTTGCCAACCATGGACCTGGTGGCTGAACCTGCCCAGCTTGGGGTAACTTGGAACAGAATAAAACTGCAATTGAGAAGAAGGAAAGAGTGCTTCCCTTACCTCACCCTCCTTTCTCCTCTTCCCTGCTTCATACACTACCTTCCCTTTATGAGTTTTCTGTGCTCAATGCGTTTTTGATCGCCCACGTCACTTTGAGAGAACCTCTGCTGATAACACGTGTGCTCCCACACCTGTAAGCTGGCTGAAAACCTGCGGCACGGCCTCTATTTGGGGATTGTCTTCGTAACTCATACCCATCAGATATGATGAGCTGGGGCTGGGGGTGCAGCTGGATGGCATTTGGCTAGACAGAGGGGATGCATCCAGAGAGCTGTTGCAGTATTACGAGGTCCGATGCAGAGATTGGGAAGAAGGCAGTGTGAGTCACACCCAAGTGGTGTGTGCATTCTTTCTGCGGGGAGTAGTGCCTGGGCCCTCTGTCACTGGAACTGCAATCCTGGGTAGCTGTCTGTTCACAGGAGAAGGCAAAAACAGCTGCTTTGGTGGAAAGTACAAGCCTGGGAATCCCAACAAATATTTGTATTTTTCAGGGAAGCTGAGCATATAGATAGCTTTCGTTTTAACAGTGTGTTCCATTCATTTAGCTCTTTGTTGCTCCTGGTTGGAACTCTAGATCTTCCTGACAGTCATGCAGGTGCAGGGGGCTTTGATTTGTTTTCACAGAGAAGTTAAACAAGGCCTAGAAAGGAAGTGACTTGCCCAAGACCATGTGACTCTAGAGCCCTTTTGCTCCGATCCCAGGGCTCTTCCCACATACGTGGGGTGAGTCCATTGTGAATTTCCTCCCAAGCTGGTGTTCTCTGTGTTGCCTGGCCAGCACACGCCCAACCCGTGTTTCCCTTCTCCTTGTGTGCCTGTACCCCAGGAGCAAAAACTTATCTGTTCAGTTGACCCAAAGAAACTTGGAAAGGCACACGGGTTGTAGAGAAGTCTGTTGTTTCTGCAGCACCCCAGAAGTGACTCTTCACTTGGTGCGGCTGCTTGGAAGGTGATGGCTGCTACATTAAATGTATGACACGGTGGCGGCTCGAGTACCTCCCACTGCTTTGAGATACGCAGTTTCCAGGTAGAATGAGAAGCTAACCAGGGACAGATAGGCCCAGGAGGCGGGCAGGGTTTTCCTGCTTTTAAGTGGGATCATGGTCATAGTTATTGGGCTTGGAGCCATGTCAGGAAGATACCACCAAGATGGAGCTTATGACTGCCTATGTGGAACCCCAGAGAGCACCTGGGAAAAAATGTGGGTGGCGTGTCCCTCTGATGGGGGAGGTAGGTTCAGGTGGCATGTTATCTTGATGACAACCAAGTCTTCCGTGTAGGGAACCCCTGGTGCAAACCACCCCCACCCTCCCTGCCATACTCTGTTTTGGGTATGTCTCCTCCTAGCTTCAGGTTAAGCTGAAGTGGAGTCACTGATAAGTGTGCCCAGTAAAGGGGACTAGCAGGAACTTGAACTTGGGAGAAAGCTCCATCTAGGGACTTGGTATCATGGAGAATTGCTTGGCCTGCTTCACAGAGGTTGACTAGCCTTCCCGAGAGGATTCTAGGCAGCTCTCACCCGCTTACCTGTCTTATAAAATCAGACTCTGTATAGAATTCTTGAATGTCCTGATAACCATATGCTTATGTGCATCTTTTCTTTGCCTGTAACCTCTCAACTTCATAAGGTAAAATCCCGTTATAACGAACATTATAAAAAACCAATTCTGTATAATAAAGCTATTTCCATGGTTCATATCAATGTTTTGTTGTTGTTTTTTTGTGGTTTTTGTTGTTTAAAGAAAATAGTAATCAACTCTCTTCTTCTGTATCAAGTACTTTTTCTGGTCCCTGTCCATGTAATGGCTCATTCCTGAGCCAGGGTCCCCGAGCACTAGCCATGTGCCTTGGTGGCAGGGAAGGAGGGAGAGGTGCAGTGGAGCCATTGCCAAGTAGCAAGGCACCCCCCTCTGTTTGCATTTCATCTCAAACTTCCCACCGTCTGGTACGTCTCTGTTTTCCAACAGAGCATCACACAAAAACCCAACAAAGGCCGTAGGAACATGTGTCTATCTGCATGTGAGTTTGAGTGAGTGTGAGTGAGCATGTAGGTACTGAATGTGAGCATGTGTGTGAAAAAGTGCATGTGAGAGAGAGCAAATGACAAAGCAGGTGGGACAAATGTTTGCCCCACGGCAAATCTGGGTCAAGGTTATGTCCCATGAACTGTTCTTGTTCTCGTTTCTAGTATTTGGAAATTACTTCCAAATAAAAAGTTTAAAAAATGAGTACGTGCTAGACAAATTTGATGGTACCAGGAGTTCCTGAAAGTGAGTTCTCTTCTCTTCCTCTTATAACATCTCTTATTCTCCCATCTAACAGACAGCAAAACTGAAGCCCAGAGACACCACGTGACCTGAGTTCACGTAGCACCCTGGGGCCCAGGCGGGATTTAGGCCCAGGTTCTGACCACTGTGGTAGGCCACCCCTCAGGAGACTAGACTGTGGCTTGGCCTAACTCCCTGAGCTGGACCAGGGTCGGCATTCGATGCCGGGAGTGATCGGGCACACCTGCTGACATCCCACTCACCCAGCGGGATGTCAGCAGGCGTGCCCCCGTCTGCCGAAGCACGCCAGGCACGCTCAGGATGTCCAGGTACCTTCTGGGGACAGCTGCTTCTGTATTCTAAGAAACACTCTTAATCCGCTCTTCACTCAAATGCTCTGTGTGTGTTCAAGAGTATGAGATCAGAAGCCTCTTGCATCAGAACCGTGGTTACTCTAGTTCAGGTTTGTTTGTTCTTTCTTAAAGATTTTATTTATTTATTTGACAGAAACACAGCTAGAGAGGGAACACAAGCAGGGGGAGTGAGAGTGGGAGAAGCAGGCTTCCCGCCGAGCAGGGAGCCCGATGTGGGACTCGATCTCGGGTCTCCAGGATCATGACCTGAGCCGAAGGCAGTCGCTTAACCAACTGAGCCACCCAGGCGCCACCTCTGGTTCAGGTTTTTATGTCCGAGATGGACAGGTAAAAAGCAGTTGGGTTCGGCATCAAGACCAAGGCCAGAGTGCGGGCCCTGGGCCAGAGAGCTTTCTTGGCCGCACACCAGTTCGTTTGTGGAGGGGCAGGAGCCCGAGGGAGGACATTTGCATGGTTTCATGCCGTAGATGTTACTAAGGGGTTGGGACTTACAACTTCGTCCACAGAGGGAGGATCCGCTGTCAGTCGGAAAACTGCTAACCACAGGGCCCAGGGAGGGATCTGATTGTCCTGCTAAGCTGGCGGAAGGAGAGATTCAAACACTGCTGCTTCTTCCCTGGCCGCTTTTCTCTTAACACCAAACCACATGGCCTACATCTCTCTCTGCTTCTGGAAGGCACTTGAATCGTTCCTGAGAGTTTGGCTTCCTGATATTCCCACCCCTACCCCACCAGCTTCCAGAATTGGGGTTAAGTGAATGAATCTGACTCTGCTTCTTACCAGGACAGTTTGGAGAATCTTCAGTTTTACCATGTGTCCTTTGTCTTCAGTGCCTCCCGGCAGCCACCCAGAGCCATGAAGCTGTGGTTAAGTTGGCTTCAGGGGACTTTTTTTTCCCAGGGGCTCCAGCCAGTTATATGAAAGAGACCCATGAGCATTTACTATATTATAACTCCAGCTTATATATACTTAGATTGCTTGTCTTTAGGCAGTTACCATGTTATAGGCTGTTGCCAAGATTCCTATTGTTCCTGGCTCTGTTCTACCCCAAGTAAGTGCCAGGTAGATGACACTCGGGCAGAACAAGATGCAGGAGGATGAGGAAAGGCTGCCTCCCTGATTCCTGGTGGCTCTTGTGCAGCCTGGAGGTGTGCAAACGGCCAGCGCTGTCTACTTAGATGGGATGGCAGCAACGGAGCCTTTGCATTCTGGTTCTTAGACGGTAGTGATAGGATGTCGGGTAATGAACATCCCACACTGTTCCCCTGGATCAGATTCTCCTTTGTTTCAGGAGGCTAAGCCTTTTCTTTGCCTGCTTTATAAAAGAAGAGACTAGTAGTGTTAAGCCCTTCGTGTACTTTGTGGAGGGGGTGTAGCTTACTTTCCAGTGATATGTGTTGTTCTGTCCACCTCTGTCCCTGGAAACACGTGGAGAGAGGTGACTTGACTAGTGTTCTTCTGGTCTGAAGTCATCAGTGGTCTCGGGCGGACACTGATGGTAGGAAAAACCTTCCCAGTGTGATGCCTTTCCCAGCTGTTTCTGGATGGGCGATCTGATCTTGCTTTTAAAGATTTTATTTATTAGACAGAGATCACAAGCAGGCAGAGCGGCAAGCAGAGAGAGGAGGAAGCAGGCTCTCTGTTGAGCAAAGAGCCTGAAGCAGTCCTCAATCCCAGGACCCTGAGATCACGACCTGAGCTGAAGGCAGAGGCTTTAACCCACTGAGCCACCCAGGCACCCTGATCTTGTTTCTAGAAGAGGTTTACCCTGGAGGCACTGCATAACCTTTGAGCTTCCCTTAAGAGATCGGAACAACTGGCAAGACCAGGGCTGCAGCGAAGGGGCTGCCCCGGAATGTTGCCCAGCCCGCTTTGGGGTTTTTCCACCGGTAGGGCGACAGCCTGGGAATTTGCCTGGGATTTGAGGTCAGGCTGGGTCAGTTACGGGATGTCGGAGGCCAGGTAGGGAACCACTAGGTGGGGTGTAGCGGACTTGGATGTCTCTCTCCTTTGTAGCCAGGGACACAGTAGATCTTGCAGAAGGAGATAGAAGTAATCAGAGAAGGCTTTCTGCAAGTGGGGCAGCATGGCCCATGTAGCTTTGCAAGGTGGCCAGAGCTGGGCAGAGGGACCCAAATAGGATTTTTAGACCCTGAAGGCAAAGCTGATCCTGTGACTGTAACTTTCTGGTCCTGAATAATTGAGTCCCCCTCCCCACCCCTCAGCCCCAAGCAAAATGAATCTGAGTCAATGTTAAGAGCAGAGAGACTGACAGGTTCCAACCTAGTGAGGTGTAGCCAGTGAGCAAACTGCCCTCTGAGCTCTGAAGTCTGCTCGCCTAGTCATGTGATTAGCCCTTCTGCCTGTGGCTAGCCACAGGGAAATTGAGCACCGTTTATACCCTCCTGCTTGATGTGGGAGCCTGTAGCACTGCTGTCTGGTCAGCCAAAGTAAGGCAAATCTCCTTTTGAATTAGTGCCTCCTCCGCCTTCCCACTGAACTTATCTCACCCCAGATAATAGCACGGGCCCTGAGCTTTCGATTTAGCTGCATTGGTCAGTGGCCATCTCTTCCTTACCCTTTAATAATTAGAGTTGGGGAATTCTAGAACTAGAGAAGGCTCAGACTCCTCTGCTGCACCTCCCTGCCTTCCCTGGGGAACTAGTGAGATATCTGGGGAGGCGGGGCATGTCATTCTCTCTCCCCAGAGCTGTTCAGGGGCAGACTCTCCATAGTCTTCCCCATCCGATTGTGATCAGCAAGAAGGTCTTTCTTTCATGTAGCTGGACTCTCTAACTAAAGTCTCTTTTCTTTCCTTCATTTTTGCATCCATACAGAAGAAGATGTCAATTCTAAGTCCTTTCACCGTTCCCTGGGACCAACCTACCTACCTTCCTTCCTTTCTGTCAGCCATGTTTACCCATCTTCCACTATATGTCATTGGTTTCTGCATTCCTTTGGCAGAGCAAGAATGGCCAATGAATGTCCAGTGGTAACTTTGCTGGGCATAGCCGAGGTTCTGTCCAGTTCCAGCTGTGTTTCTGGACCTGTAGGAGCCCTTTTATACTGCCCACAGTCTTGGTCTTGCTCCCAGGATGACATGACCTTTCTTAATTTAAGATCCCCTTCTTCATTCGGTATCTTTATTCTACCTTGTCCTGATTTACATCTTTCAATTCCTGACCTCAGATTAAGCTTCATTCACTGTTTCGTTTCTTCCTGCCCACCTTCCCTTTCCCCAAATTAGAAGTCCAGAGCAGTGACCCAATTGAATTTGACTACAACCTGCCAAGACTGAAACGCTAAAGGGTTTAAGATCCTTGCTGAGGAGTGAATTGAATTTCCATCTTCCCCAATTAAGCCATTTCTTTTTCTTTTTTTTCTCCTCACACCTTTATTTTGGACAAATTTCAAACCTTCAGAAAAGTTGTAAGCACAGTGCTCACCCTTTATCTTTCACTTAGACTCACCAGAACTTTTTGCTGCGATTGTCAAATCTCTCTTCTCTCCTTCTGGGTATTACATATGTGTGAGTCTAGATTTATATGTGCATCTGTATGCGTATTTTGTTTATCTGTTTTGAACTGTTTGAAAGTAAATTGCAAATATCATGACACTTTTTGTCCTTATCCACAATGATGTCTCCTGAGAATAAACCACTCTTCTACATAATCATGGTATCCTTATTACCCTAAAGAAATTATCTATAATCCCATATCACCTAGTAGCCAGTCCATTGTCAAATTTCCCCTGCAGCTGCTCATTTGTTTTGTTTGTTTTTTTAAGAATTTTATTTTCTTTTAAGCAATCTCAACACCCAACATGGGGCTGGGGCTTATAACACCAAGATCAAGAGTCACGTGCTCCACTGACTGAGCCAGCCAAGTGCTTCTTGTTTTGGCCTTTGAGCCAGAATCCAATAAAGACTCTCGTATGGCTATACCTTATTTATTTATTTATTTATTTACTTACTTACTTACTTACTTTCTTATTTGAGAAAGTGAGAGAGCACAAGCAGGGGGAGCTGCAGGCAGAAGAGGGAGAAGAAGGCTCCCCTCTGAGCAGAGATTTCCCCACATGGGGCTCAATCCCAGGATCTTGAGCCACCCAGGTGCCCCAGTTATGTCTTTTTAAAAAAGTTTATTGAGAATTCCTGTTCCAGTCGTATTTTGGTTTTTGGTTTTCAAGGACTTTGAAAAGTGTGGACCAGTGCGCCTGGGTAGGTCAGAGGGTTAAGACTCTGCCTTCGGCGCAGGTCATGATCTCAGGGTCCCGGATCAAGTCCCACATTGGGCTCTCTGCTCAGCGGGGAGCTTGCTTCCCCCTCTTTCTATGCCTGCCTCTCTGCCTATTTGTGATCTCACTCTGTCAAATAAATAAATAAAAATCTTTAAAAAAAAAAAAGAAAAAAGAAAAGTGTGGACCAGTTCTGCCTTCTAGCTATCCCATATTCTGGAATTTTCTGGCTGTTTTTTCCTGGTGGCATTTAACTTATTCCTCTATCCCCTATATTTCCTGCAAATAGGTCTTGGGGCCTGATTTGGGGGCCTGATTTGGTTCTGATAAAACATTTCTAGCCAGAACATTTCATGGGTGAAGTTGGGTACTTTATATCACTTTAAGAAGTATATTAGGTCAGAGTGTCCATTAAGAGTAAGGACTAGACTTGATCACTTGAGGCGGTGACCACCAGATTTCCCACTGTAAAAATACATTATTCTTTTAATAAGTGGATTATGGGGGGACACTTTGGCATGATTTAAATATTCTGTTCCCCACAGTGTTTCTTCCAGTGGTTTGGCATCCACTGATGGCTCTTCCTAAGAGCTTAGTTTGGGAGTTGCATAAAGCTAGTTCTGAATTAGCACTTACGGATGTGCGTATGGACATGAGAAATTCAAAAGAGGAATAAAAATTTTTTTCTTTCGGGTTTTGAAATCACAGGTTGGGGGAAGGCAAAAAACAGGGTCAGTCAATTTCTGTCAAAGACTAGGTATTTTGTGTGACTTGGTATTGATACTAAGTTGAGTAATGGTTGCTTACACATACGTTGCTATCTGGCAGTTTCCTTCAGGTCAGGGGAAGGCAGGCTGGATGGAGCTAAAAATAAGTCCTAGTTGGTTCACAAAGCAGAAATTATTTTGACTTATTTGGGAGTTAGCTGTAATTCTGTTCTCATTTCCTTTTCTTTCTTTAACACAGTTTCCACCCTCCTCACTAGAAAAGGAATCTCTCATTTTTTTGTCTTCTTCTCCCCCTTGACCCACCTAGGATGCCCAGTGGGTAAAACAGTGTTCCTGAGACCCAGGTATCATCCTGGTTCCTAGCAAGGGAAAGGACTAGAAGCCTTCCAGCCCGTGGACAGGTCCTGAACCAAAGCACCCAGGCGGTTGTGATGGTTGAGTCTGCCAGTGGAACAATGGTGGGGATTTGATTCTCACAAGTCTTCTGGGCAGAGAAGATCTGCATCAAAGGCCCTCACCTGTGACCCTTTGGAAGCTCTCATCCTCTTCCATAGATGAGTTCACAAGAGTATAGGGTACACACCATTAAAGGAGGAGTCCACAAGTTTTAGTCACAGCTGTCCTCTCACAGGGTTTGCTGATGAACCTACTTCATCTCTGGTTCTGCCTCTCCCTCACTTATCTTACAAGACTGCCTGAGAGCTGGCTGGATGTCGTGATTTCTTCTTGCCTTGATAGGAATCAGACTCTTGTGAGAACTGGAGATCCTGAAAGGTTTATGCCTGTCCCCTGAGTTTATAGGCCACTCAGGATATTCCTCACTCCCAAATAACCATGGCTAGGGACTTTTTTCTTTTCTTTTTTTTTTTTTTAGATGGAGAGGGCTAGGCTATGTGCTATTTCTGCTCTTCTTGTAGAGGCCAAGGAAAGGCTCCCAAAGGAAAGCCTGCTCCAATCACCAACTGCTAGTATTTTGTTTTGTTTTAAGGATGTTGAAATCCTATAGAACTCTTCAGAGAATTCAGATAAAAGGTGAAGAGTTCACACCACTTCCTTTTCTTCTAACTGCAGCTTTTTGAGACTTGAACAGCTGTCTAAAGAACTGCTGTCTATCCGCATGCATGAACTCGCACTTGGGATCACCCTTTTCCCTCCTTGCTGATACAGAATCAGTGCATTCTTTATTTTTTTCCGCACAGTGACTGCTCTAGATGCGTTTCTCCTGGCCCTTCTCTTCAGCCCCCCATAGATGTCTACATGCTGGGAAGTCAGACATAGAGCCCAGAAATGCTTTCACATGAGCTGCACAACTTAACTGTGGAATTAGTAACTAATTCAGGGCCCAGCTGAGTTTTTTTCATGCGTATACAAGTATCATCACTCTCTTAGAAAGTCTCCTTGATCAGGAAAATGTGATGTTCCTCTTCTTTCCTTCTTTCTTAGCTGCTTCTCCCTACTGTGGCTGAAATGAGCTATCTTGCTTGGTATTAAGAGTGCTTGAACCCCCAGGTATAATTTTCCCAGCTTGGATGGATGGGGTCTCCTTGGGCTTTCCAAGGAGGGCTTCTAACTCTTGTTCAGTCATGTTGGGGATTTCAGTTTGACCACAACTTCCCTCTGGAGCTCCGTGTCCCTGAGTTCAGTGGTTCAGCGGCTCTGGATAGCATGTTGCTTAGAAGATTGCCTACAGTGTTTAATCCCAACACAGACTGAAAAGGAAAAAGAATCCCTGTCAAGCTGCTAGAAGGAACTTCCCCTACTTACTGCCAATCTGTTATTGGGGGAAATGTTTCAAAATTCTGATGCCCTGGTTTACTTTGCTCCTCTCCAGATTGACATATCCCCCTCCCTCCTGGCCCCCAGCAGAAGTGCTGTATCACAGCCGGGGTGGGAAGGGGGTGGTGGCCAGGGCAGGGCCTGCTCCCTGGATGGCCAGCCTTGTGCCTGGCCTCCGCTTCCTAGACTGTCCTGCCCCTGCCTGCTCCTCTTTCTGAAGGCAGATCAGTGACGGAAATAAGCAGATCGCAGAAAAACACATTAATAGGATCTCATTTTATTAAAAAGACATACATGCATGCGTGCCTGGGGAGAGATCAGGAAGGAAGTGGAGGACAAGTGGTGATCTTGGGGCCCAGGATAGGCACGGATTTTATTTTTCACTTTTTGTTCATCTGCATTTTCTTATTTCCTCCAGTATAGGTAGAGCTGCTGGTACCGCGAGCTATCTGTCTTAATTTAAGAGGAGAGGTGGAAGACTATTGCTAATAATACTTCAAAGCCCAGCAACGTGAGAAAGTGACTCGTAGCTCATTTCTTAGACCAGCTAGCTGTTGAGTTTGGGCCACGCGTATGATCTCATTGGCTTTCTGCTTTCTGCAGTCCTTCTTGGGTATTTCAGGATCATCAGGCCTCGTGTTCTTGGAGGGTGGGGGAGAGTAGCCTTGTCTCATTTCCCAGGCTTCTACTTTGCTTCAAAGGTGGTAACGTGAGTGACATCTCCCCCCAGATGCCCAGCTGGGACCCTTTGGCCAATGGCTGCTTTCTCCTTGTGAGCTGCCAAACTTCCACCCCACATTCTCTCTGGCCAAGCTGAGAAAGGCAGCCACAAAAGCCTCACTTCCTGCATCATTTGCTGATGTGGCCAGGCCTGAGCCACGGACGGGAGGGAGCTGCACAGAGGGTTTGGTGGTCCTTCCGAAGCAGCATTTGCTGGGGGGACCCCCGGGGGTTATGTCTGGTAGCCTGGCTCCTAGGGATTGCATCAGCTTCGTGCACTTGACCTTCGTGGGCAGCTTCGGGTGCTCCTCTTGTATTGCCAGTGCTTATAGACTGGCTCGGTGTAGGCGTTCAAGATCTGTTCACTGGAGGAATCAGTCGGTCCCTGGTGGTGTGCCAGGCCCCTCTTGGCCATTCTCGGTCCAGTGTCTTGTCTGCTCTTTCCTTTCCGCCCTAGGGACTCCTCCCCCAACGCACAGACACCTGACCGCTGGCCGTCTGCACTCAGAGCACCTGTCCCCATAGCCATACACACGCAGCAGTTGGGAAACACAACCGGGTGGCTCTGGAAGATAGCACCCAAGGTGTCTTATCTCCGGTGTGTGCTGTTTTGTTTTTTCCATTTGCTGTTGCCCAAGAACCCAAGCATCCGCCGCTGCTCCGCTGCGTGGTGAAATGGGCTGGCCCCGTGCCAGGGTGCCTCGCCAGGTGGTTGGGCTGTGGAGGCGGCTGCATGTGATGGGCCGATAATACCCCACTGCGCCGTAAACAGGACGCTCCACCCTCCGGCAGGCACCAGCCGGGGCCCGGCAGCCCTCTGCTTTGTCATGGCCTGGCACGATCTGGGTGTCCCTTCTCAGATAGGGGAGCCGGTGGTCCCCTTGCCCCTCCTGCTGCCCCGCCCCCATTTCCCAAATCTGAGAGAGGGGTACTTTCCAGAAATGAAACCAGTTCAGCTTCCAACCACAAGCAGCCGTTGTGACTTCTCAACGCTTCTTCGTTGACCATAATCACACAGCGGCAGGGCAGAGCCCAGTCCCCAGATCTTTCCGGTATGTTCCATGAGGGAGAAGCCTATGGGCTCCTGTTCCAACTATGCTCGCTTGTGAGATTTCTTCGGGGACGGTCAGGGACCCCGTGGGCAGCATGGGCACACTCAAGCAGCCTCTTCACCGGTTCCTCAAAATGGTGTCCGTGCTGGGGTGGGCTGTCACCCGTCCAGGCTTTGATGCTGAAGAACTGTGCTTTCCCAAGGGACAGTATTGCTGGAACTCATTCTGTGTGTCCTTGCTGGGCCGAATCCTTTTCTAGGCTCCTTTACCCCACCTTTCATCCTAAAGAATTATGGAGGAGGGAGGGTTTAAGTGCCATGAACTGGTTCAACCTAATCTAGTGAAGACTTCCAAGCAGTTTTGCCTCTCACTTTCTGTTCTTAAGGGCATCACTAGAAGTACCGTGGGCTGGGCCTGAGCCCTCGCTGGCCAGATGGAAGAGCAGGCCCCGGGGAGGCTGGGTGGGGTAGGCTGCAGTCCCACCGGGAGGAAGGTAGAGCCTCGGTCAGAAGTGGATCCCTTGTGTCTGAGTCTCTTATGGATATTCGGGGGCCACACTGCTCCAGCCTGTCGCCCCTTGGAGGGACAGCACGGGACCCGTCACTGTCTGATTCTAGCTTTGGTTTGTGTTGCATGTGTGGGGAACTTGACACATTGCTTTAGCCCTTCATGGGTTTCGGTGCCCACGTAAGCAGGTATTCGCCAAACCACTTAGGGCGAGGTTTCTGCAATAAGTGGTGAGTTTTCGTTTCCTATCAAAACCTAATTTTTCAAAAAGTGCCCCCCTCATTTTCTGGGCATGAAGGAAACATGGCATTTTAACTCTCTTCAGAGGTGTCGGGACATGCCAAGAATTGGGGTTTTGGGGGAGGGGAAGTGGGGACTCGCTAAGGTCTCTGAGATAGAAGGTAATTTTGTCACCTTGTGACTGGTAGGAGCTGTGCCAGCGGTAGGATGTGGTCACCTTATAGAAGTAAGGCTGACGGCCAAATCTCTCCTTGAAGGAAAAGAAACTGAGGCAAGACCTCCAAGTTTGACTTTGATACAGGGAGATCCTTGCAGAGAGGAGGCCATCAAGGGCCACTGGTCCTGGATCGGGGTGCTCATTTTCTCTCCATTCCTGTCTCCCACCCCCGTCTTGTTTTCTTTTCTTTTCTTTTTTCTTTTTTTTTTTTTAATTGTGTGGGGGTTTTTTGTATATGAAAGAGCAAGTCGGGACTCATGATGCACTCAGAGTCTTTGTGAATCACTTTGGTCAAAGGTAGCTGGAAAGCATGTAGGGTTGACCGAAGTGGGTGCTTGGATTCTCACCACAAATTCCAGGATTCTGGGTCCTCCCTTACCCCAGGAGTCCTGGGAGTATGGTCGCATCTCTGATTGCTGTCCTTGGGATTGGATTCCTACTGTAGCTCATAAGTGGGGTGGGATGTGAAGGGTAATGCCAACTGATACCAAATGGGTGTGTTTTAAATTGTCCCTGGGAGATTGGAGAATCCCAGGGTTTCAGAGACCTCAAAAACAAAACAAAACAAAATGCAAAACAACACAACCAACCCGAAAAACAGAAAGTCAGTACAGACTCCTGGATAATGCCCACCATCAAAAGACTCCCTTCCCCAAAGAGGAGCTATAAAAACAGTCCTCCTGCAGGTTTCTAGGCAGGTATCCCCTGCAACCTCAGAAGGTTCCTGATGCCAGAGGGCCAGGAGCCTGAATGGGGTGATTGAGGAGGGAGGACGCTTGGGTTTAGGTGGAGGACCGTCTTGGACCTTGGGGGCAACAGTTCAGTCTTGAGACTGGCCCCCTCTGGGCCTCGGCTCCCTTACGATCCACTCCGATCCACTCCCTGCCCATGGGGAGTAAAGACCCGTATGAAAGGACTTTGCACATGGGGCGAAACCTCAAAGTTCTATATAAATGCCAAAGAGCTCTCATGGTCTCAGTAAAAGAAAAATCTCCAGGAGACTTTTGCTGCAGTTTTTGCTGGAGAGCGGGGCGAGGCTATTCCCAGACATCCCCCCTTGTTGTTTTTGCCACCTAGGAGTCATGGCCCCCTTCTGCACAGCCATGAAAAGCTGTCAGGATCACCGTGTTCTGGCCTTTATGCCAGTCTCTTCTTCATCTGCTTTCCACCTGCGTCTCTGCGGCTCTCACATAATCCTGTAAACTTGCTTTCCGGGGCTGCTGCCCGCCTCATCCCTAGGCTCTCCTAGAGGGTTTCAGAGGCCCATGGGGCAGCGGTGTTGTGTCTGAACCTCCTGCTAGCATGCGGCCAAACCTCCCCCAAATACCTGGATGGCCACCTTTTGATCTTAAGCCCAGGGTAGGAGAAAGAGTGTTGACTGCTAATGGGGGAGGTGAAATAGGAACTTGAACCCAGTGTGCCTATCACTGACTTCCTGGCTGATGAGGCACAGGGAGAAGAGAGAGGCTAGGCCTTCCAGAGCCAGAGAAAGGAAGAGACAGGCAGCCCAGGGGGCTTTACTAGTGGGGAGGGTGTTGAGCATGGATGTGCAAGGCAGACAAACTTCAAATCCGTGATGTAATTAGAGCAGGTGTTCTCTTGTAGTAACGGGTTTCTGATTCTGCCAATCACCGGCCCTATGTTCTCAGCACTGTGTGGGGGTACAAAGATTAATTAGAGACAGTCCTTGGCCACAGGTTGTTTATTATGTAGGAATTAAAATACCCATAATCCAAGAGGGAGGATTCTAAGTACTAAAAGACTATTGGGGAAAATCAGAAAATTCTTCCAGGGCCTCCAGCAGGCTTTGTGGAGGTGGAGATAATTAGGCGACCCCAACACATGGGGCAGATTTTGACTCTGGGCACCTGTGCAAAACCTCAGAGGAGGGAAGGCACAGGACATGGGTGGGAAATGGTTCACAGAACAGCTTGTCCAGGACACAGAGACCTTGAAGAGGAGTGAAATGTACAGGAAAGGTAAGTGGGACGAGAACATAAGGCCTTTGGCTACCATCTTTGAAAACGAGCTTTTGAAGAGTTTTAACAGAAACGTTAAGATTTTTAAAAGGATATCTTGTAGGTCAAGGTATTATTTGGAAAAGTGTTTATGGTATAAGGTGAAAACATTACAAAACAATATGTACGATGTGATCCCATTTTTATTTATTTATTAAAGGTTTTGTTTATTTGACGGAGAGAAACACAGCTAGAGGGGCAACACAAGTAAGGAGGTGTGGGAGAGGGAGAAGCAGGCTTCCCTGAGCAGGGAGCCCAATGCCGGGCTTGATCCCAGGACTCCAGAATCATAACCTGAGCTGAAGGTAGATGCTTGACAATTGAGCCACCCAGGCACCCCAATAAATTTTTTTTAAAGTAGGCTCCATGGGGCTAGAACTCATGACTCCAACCAAGGTCAAGAGTCAGTGGCTTAACTGACTGAGCCACCCAGGTGCGTCATCGCATTTTTTATTTTAAAGCGTACACACAGTTGGGCAGAAGAGATATCTCTCATAGTATTGCAGTGCTTATCTTTGGATATTGAGATTTGAGGTTTTTCTTTTTGTTTATATATTTCCTGGCTTTTCTGCAATTCACACTTACTACTTCTACAGTGTGTCATTTTCTTTTGTTTTAAATATTTTATTTATTTATTTGACAGAGATCACAAGTAGGCAGAGAGGCAGGCAGAGAGAGAGGAAGAAGCGGGCTCCCTGCTGAGCAGAGAGCCGGATGTGGGCCTCCATCCCAGGACCCTGAGATCATGACCCACGCCGGAGGCAGAGGCCTTAACCCACTGAGCTACGCCGGCGCCCTTCTTTTGTTTTAAATGAACACAAGTGATAGCTGAGGGAGAGGACTCAGAAATATGCCAGGAATTAGATAAAAACAGACTGAAAGTTATCCTGGCAGTAACATTTGTGATATCCAGATGGTGGGCAGGGAGACCCCTCAAACGCCCAATAATACGGGAGTGACTAAGCAGACAGCTGTATACCAACCTGGTGGGACATTAGGTAGTTGCTGGAAATGTGAAATACGTAGATTGTTGATACTTGGAAATGGGTACACGAAATGGGTAAAACAAAGCAGAACATAATGTATATTTCACATTGATTACAGCTGTGTCAATGTGTGTAAATACGTAAACAGATTTAGAGAATATACAGTGTTGTTAACATCTCCTTTTCTACCATGGTAAATGCTTAACATAAATTTTACCCTTTAACCATTTTAAGTTCATAATTCAGTGGCATTAAGTACGTTCATGATATCGTGCAACCATCCCCACCATCCATTTCCAGGATATTATCATCGTACCAAGCACAGACTCTGTGGTCATAAATAACTCCTCATTCCCTTCACCCTTAAGTCCCTGGTAAGCCCTATTCTATTTTCTGTCCCTATGAGTTTGCCTCCTAGAAATGGAATCCTACCATATTTGTCCTTTTGTGTCTGTTTTATTTCACCCAGTGTAATGTTTTAAAGTTCCCTTGTGTTGTAGAATGAATCAGAATTTCATCCCCCTTTGAGGCTAATGAGCCATCACATGTATACACCACACTTGGTTTATCCATTCATCTGTTGATGGACATTGGGTTGCTTCTGCCTCTTGATTATTGTGAATGGCGCTGCTATGAACATGAGTGTGTAAGACCTTGCTTTCAGTTCTTTTATATTTAGCTAGAAGCGCAATTGTCAGATCATAGGGGAATTTTATGTTTAACTTTTTGAGGAACTGTCAACCTATTGGTATCTTTTTAATATAAAGCCCTTCAGGTTTATTTATACCTGCAATCCCCACTTCCTTTTGCTGTGCTTAATATGCACACACGAATTACCAAGGGATTACTACAGATTGAAAACATTTTGCTCCGTTGAAAGAGCCTTTACAGATCTTGATAGTCGAATGTTTTGTTTTTTTAAGATTTTAAAAATTTATTCATTTGAGAGACAGCGCTCAAGAAGGGGGAGAGGGAGAAGCAGACTCCCCACTGAGCTGGGAGCCAAATGTAGGGTTCCATCCCAGGACCTGGAAATCATGACGTGAGCCGAAGGCAGACAGACACTTAACCATCTGAGCCACCCAGGTGCCCCAAGATAATAGGATGTTTTAAATGTGGCCATGGAAAGCAGGCTCAACCCAGATGATTGAAACTTACGGGTGATTCCAGAGCCCTTACATTTTATCAGCAGTCTCAGTTTTTACCATCTCCCAAAAAGCTTAGCTGAGGTAAAAATTAAATGGATGGATTTATAATTGCTTTATCTTTGTCCCATTTAGCCAGAAGAGGGGAGACAGAGTAGGGAACCAAAAGACTGATTTTCCTAAGCTGGATTCCTCCATCCCAGATGGTTGAAAAGAATTCTATTGTTCTCTTTGTTTCAGTCCCCTAGGTTCCCTGAGCTAACCAGTCATGAAAGAAGTATGAAGAGTCCTTCAGTTAATTGGGTTGAATTTGTGCGGTCCTTAGGAGCCCTGCAGTGGGTGCTGGAGAGAGGCAGGTGGGGGAGCTTGTTTGGGGGCCCCTTAGAGTTCCTTCGTTAATGATGGGAAACAGTCCTGCTCTCGGGAACTTAGTCCGAGACTTCAGAGTTCAGGGCTCATAGTCCATTAGGAACAAGAAAAAGGGAGAAGACATGTATAAAATCACCCATTGTCTGAAGTAAAATGATGTAAATTGTTTCCAGTCATAAAGGCCAGCTGGTGAAGTCAGGAAAGCTGTGGTCAGACTGTCTTTGCTTTTATGGGCCTCTTCAAATAATTTTTTAGGAGGGAGGCGGATATAAGTGAAGATGTGGCCGTTAAGTGAGGCTTTCCTAGGAGACAGAAGGTTGGTTACCTTGTCTCCTTCCTCCATGCTGATGTCAAGGTGTGTGGGCTGTGCTCTCTTCCAGCCAGCGTCCCATGCTCCGTGGCCCCAGAAAAGTCAGTGTGTAGGCCTCAGCCACCCCAGGTCCGGCGTACATTCTCCCTGGACACCATCCTCAGCTCCTACCTTCTGGGCCAGTGGCCACGGGATGCCGATGGGGCCTTCACCTGCTGTACCAATGACAAGGCCACCCAGGTAATGACGCGCTCTCCCAAGGGGATAAGGATGGGGGGCGGGGGCTGACTCACGAGGCCTTCGGTCTGCTTCCCAACTCTCAGTCACTGCAGTAATCTGTCCTGGGTTTTGGCTGGACATCTTCACCATGTAGCTTTTCAGCATCTGATCTTTACCAGCTTGGTTTTGTCTGTAGACTTAATGTGAAAATGAGTTTGCATTCCACCTGGCTGGGGGAAGAGAGAAGTCAACCTGGGTTTTCCAGTCTGGCTTTGAGTATTCGTGTGTATGTAGGTAGGTAAGAGTTGGCTTTGGAATCTCTTCTAGGTTTTTGAAAATGAGATTTACCTTTCCAAAATTAAGCAGGCCAACGTTCAACTGAGTTTGCAGTCCCCAGACAACTGGGAGAGGGGGAACGAAAAGTGTGTTGAGCCCGGATGGATCCCACTGGAATAGTAGGAGTGGAGTGCTCCCAGATAGTGAAGACTCCAGCCCTCGCCAGCAGCCCGTCAGAGTCTTGGAGCCCAGGTCTCCTCTGTTGGTACTTTTCTTCCTGGCAATCTTTTCAGTAAGAATCCTGAGCTTGGAAGGAATTTCCACAGATCACCCAGCCCATTGGCCGGTTTTTGAATAAGATAGTATTCACCTGGGAAAGGAGTCATCTCCTATGTAAAAGTATACAAAGGTATTTCTTTTCTTTCTTTCTTTTTTTTTTTTTAGATTTATTTATTTATTTGAGAGAAAGGGAGAGAGTACGTGTGCAGGGTTGGGCAGGGGCAGAGAGAGAGGGAAAGAGAATTACAAGCAGACTCCTTGCTGAGCACAGAGCCCAACTCAGGGCTTAATCTCACGACCCTGAGATCACGACCTGAGCCAAAATCAAGAGTCAGACTCTCAACTGACTGAGCCACCCAGGTGCCTCCATACAAAGATATTTCTTTTCTTTTCTTTTCTTTTCTTTTCTTTTCTTTTCTTTTTTTTTTAAAGATTTTATTTATTTGACACAGAGAGAGAGATCACAAGCAGGCAGAGAGGCAGGCAGAGAGAGAAGAGGAAGCAGGCTCCCCACCAAGCAGAGAGCCTGATACGGGCTCCATCCCAGGACCCTGAGATCATGACCTGAGCTGAAGGCAGAGCCTTTAACCCACTGAGCCGTCCAGGCGCCCACAAAGACATTTCTTAATCTGATTCGGGATTTCAGCATTTTTAGTAGTTGTCCAGAGTCCAATCTTTTCCCTTTTGACACCGTTTAAACCCATTCCTATTGGACTTCAGAACAAATGAGGTGTTGTAAGGAAAGAGGAAACAGGGTGGGAAGAACAGGGGCTCAGAAGCAGGCCTGCCTCCTGGAGGGTCCTGGGCAAGCTGGCTCTTCCTTTGCAGTCTGGGAGGGTGTGCCCGCTCGACTTGCTCGCAGGTGGGGTGACGGCCAACCGTGAAAATGTTTCATGCTCTCACATCCCCCTGCCTCCTCTTTTGTGCACGTCCTGTTGGTCCCTTTCTTTTATTTATTTTTTTTAGTGAGATCCATTTTCAAATGTTGCTAGTGAACGTCTGAATGCCCAGTACTGTTCTCGGCATGTTGGAATGAAGAATAAGGAAATGAGAACAAGATTTGGCCTCTCTGAATCTGGATGCCAGTTCCATGAAGGCCAGTGAACACACAGCCAAGGGATGAGATGGGGCCAAATGTTTGGCATGGTTTAGAGGAGAGGAATTCTCATGGGAATGCCCTACCTTGAACCAACAAGAATTTGCCGCAGCTGAGATCAGTGGCCCTTTTTCAGTCTACAGACAGAATGTGAAGGGAGGACATGCTCTCCCGTGGTGGACAGCGGGGGCCTCCTTCCTTGGGAAAGGCCGAGTAAGATGGCTTCTGCTATGTCCTCACAGACCTGGAGGGCCCCTTCTCTTTGGAGAGGAGAGTTTCATCCAAAGAATGTATCTAGTCAAGTAGGGCTTCCAGAAGGACAGGATCCGAGGTGACTTCCGGTGTGCAAGCTCGAGAGTACATTCCCCTTTGTCAGGTGCGGACGTCCCACCTCTCCCTGCCTCTGTCACTTCCGGGCACCAACCTTCTAGGAAGCCTCTGCCCCGCTCCTTGGAGAGTTGTTCTCTTTGTCAACTCAAGGGAGGGTTGGCCTCAGATGTTCCTGGCGGGATTTAGAGGCCTGGGCTCTAGGCTGTGTGTTTTTGCTCGGGCTCCAGCTGCAGGCCAGATCTTTTATATAATAAGTCTGGGCTTCTTGCCACGGCGAGACACGGAGGTCAGCGATGCGCCTCCGTGGGTCTGGCAAGGCCAAGCTGTGCAGCTTTCCTCTTTTCCCGGGATGGGCTCCAGCCCTCGAGGAACTCTTAGCAACCTGTCAATATTGTGGCTGGAGTCAAGATGTGGGAGAATTCTGATCAACGTAGGTATCCAAACCAAAATATGCACTCTGCCCATCTTCCAGTCCTGCCCTTCTGGGAATTTTTGGCTTCTAGATTTTGGGCTCCGGTCAAATTCTTGCTTGAGCACCCCCCTTGGCATGGCATGGGCCACTTCCTTCAACACCAGGCATTACACCAGGAAGACCTGAGGCTCTCCTGACCTTTCCCTAAGTGATTGGTGTTCCTTCTCTCTGGAGCACGGGCATATCCCCAGAATGGACTAGAAATGAGGGAGGCTTTTATTCGGGAGCTACAGAGGAGCAGGGACAAGGCTAGAGGGAAAGTGGGGAGGCAGGATTTACCAAAGTCCTTGAAAGCTTTCATGTTGTTTAAAAAAAAAAATAGATTGAGGCCAGCACCTTTCCCTCCTTTTTCTGAGCTCCACCCCTGCCTTCTGCCCCTTCTCTTCCAGACACACCGGTGTAAGCACTTCTGTGTCTGGTACATAGGCCCTCACTTCTGCCCTCCTGTTTGCCCGCACCCCCGAACCCCTACCCCAGAGCCAGCAGCTAGAGCGTGTGTGTTTAGAAAGCACATCAGCCGTGGTGTGCCCGGGGACATGTAGTGAAGGCAGCAGCCACGGTTAGGCCGAACCTCCTAGAGGAAACAAGAACCCTGCCCTTTGCAAGCAAGTTTCTGACCCGGGCAGCAATCACAGCGCACCTGCCTTATAGATAGCCAAGCATGCTGCATTCTCGAGTCTTCCTCACAAGATGGCGACCCAAGTTATTTGGGACGGGGGGAAGAGAGGTGGATGAGCCTTATTTGGGGAATTGGGTGTTCTATGAAGTTCCAGAAGAGCAATGGGAGAGAGCTGCCCGGGTCTCCCGGAGACAAGCTTGGCGAGCCCAAGGAAGAGCTGGGTATGGCGGGAGGGGGCCACAGAGCAGCCAGTTGGGGAGGACTCACAAGACTCCTGGATGGAGTCACCATCGTTGGGAGGAGGTTTTTTGGTGTGTTGGAGGACTTTGTTAGGATTCTCCAGGCCAATCTGAAGACGTTTTCCCCTCTCTGGACTGCCTTGTCCCCAGGTCAGCTGGTAACCCGAGCCAGTCACCAAGTGCTCTGGGCTGGTCCTGCTGGTGGCTGGGCCAGGGCAGGGTGCCGTCTCCGCCTCCCTTCTTGCTGTGCAAAGCACTCGTGCCTCCGTGCGCCCTTCTGCAGGGAGGAAGTGGTCTCGCCACAGCTGGAATGACTGTTTGAGCAGAGTTCTCCTGCTGGTCTCATCCTGCAGACAGAAGGGACCCCGGGTTCCCGCTCTGCCCAGCCCCCTGTGCTGCTCATCCCCGCCCTGCTTCCTCTGCACGCTCCAGGTGATGTGTGGAAGGCTCTAGGGTTGACTTTTTTCTTTAGGCTTGATTTATCCTGTGGTGGGAAAGAAATAGCTGACGTCCTTGAGAAATCTCAGGGAGTGTCTCGCAGGCCAGCGGCAGAGGCGGCATACTTTGTTGGGGAAGACTTCCCTTTCTGTGACTTTTCCCTACTGCATTTTCTTTCCTTTCGCTCCTCTTTTTCTCCCAAGCCAGCACCTGGGCGTTTCGTGATGACATGCGATCCAGCCTGCCCGTCGCAGGCTTGCTTTCTGGGTGTGGGGGCCTGGGCATGGCGCCTGTTTTCCAAACTTGTGAGCAGAACCGTTGTTCAGCATATGGCTTGACAGCAGCACAGGATATTTGAAAATGGGTCCACGATGGAAAATCTGAGGGTTATATAGTCATAGGAGGGCCAGGGCCGGTGGCCTTGGCCACCTCCAGCCGGAGTTCCTGGCACTGGCCTGCGGACCACCCTCAGAGAGCCTTTTCCTGCCTGTGTTTCGCCAGAGTCCCCCAGGGGCTGATTCTCTGCTGAATGTCATGTTCCACACGTAGTTACTGAGCATCTGTACCAGGACAGGCCACGTTGTTCGTGGTCCCCGCATGGGTATGCAGAGCTGTGTTCCCAGGGCCCCTGGCTCTGCCAAGGTCCTTGGAGACAGCACGGCCAGGACTCTTGCCTGTGAGCCCAGGTGGAAACTGAGTTGGGTTGGGGCAGAGAAACAGCTTCCACTTTGGAGGGTTTTCAGCTCCCTCCCAGCCCTGCCTTCTTGCTCTATTGGGCTGTTCTTTGGAAAGCTGTCCTCCACCCTGACCCCCACCCCCCGTCCCAGTTATCCTTCTGCATGTGGCCCTGGGAGCTCAGAAGCCCAGGCAAGCCTTCCCAGGTTTGACCCCTGCCCACATTGGCATAATCTGAGCATCGTCCCGCGTGGTTGGCTGATGTCACTCATGGCTAGTATGTGGTCCTGCTTCTCTCTCAGCACTCTCCTTGGGCCAGGGTGTTCAAATAAATCTGTTCCAGTGCATTAATCCCCTTGACAGACATGCCACTTTGGTCTGCTGAGCCCAGGCTTCACTCCGCTTCCAAAGGATCATCTGGAACGACTCCCGTTGCCATCCTCCCGCATGGCTTGACCCTCGTTGTGCCATAAAGGGGCACTCTTTGAAGGGTAACCTTCCTTAGCTGTGATTTTTCTGTGCCCCAGGGAGACCTCGGCTTACACCTCTGGTGAGACCCAGAGGCAAAGCCACCCGTCTTCCCAGAGGCACTGGAACTAGGGAGCAGGGCCTGGGTCCCACTCTTGACACGCCCCATTCAGCCGGAGGGGCCAAAGCCCACACCCGGGCAGGGGCTTGCTTTACGGATGCTCGGATGGCCACGGCTTCAAACACACAATGACCTGTTGTTTTAGGTTCCCGGGGCTGCTGTGACAAATGACCTCGAACTTGGTGGCTTAAAACAACAAAACTTTATTCTCTCACAGACCTGGAGGCCAGAAGTCAAATTCTACTTCATTAGGCCAAGGTCCAGGCGTTGGCAGGGTTATATGCTGGGAGACCCATTCCTTGGATCTTCTAGCTTCCGTGGCTGCCGCGCTCCTCGGCTAGTGGCAACATCACTCCAGCGTCTGCGTTTGTGGTCACATCACTTTATCCTTTCTCTATGTGTGTCTGATTGCATTCTGTCTCTCTTACAAGGACACTTGTAATGGCCCAATCTGTCTGGATAACTCAGGATATAATCTTCCCATCACATTTCTCACGATCACATTTGCAAAAACTTTACCATATAAGGTAACACAGATTCCAGGGATCAGGACCTGGTATCTTTGCAGGGCCATTTTTCAGGCTATCACACCTACTGACCTCACCTCCTCCTGCTTGCCTCTTGTTCTCTCTCCTCAGCCACACTGGCCTCCTTATCGTCCTCAAACAAACCGGAGTCGCTCCTGCCTCAGGTCCTTTGCACTGGCTGTTCCTGCCATCTGGACTCTTACCTCACATATCCACGTGGCTCACTCCCACATCCCCTTCACGTTTTCCTTCAGATGTTACTTTTCAGTTGAGGATGTCCCTGACATTTAAAATCATGCTCCCCCCCCCGCCCAACATTCCTAGCTTCTTTCATTGCCGTGTTTTTCTCTGAGTACTTATCACTGTCTAAACTACGTCCCCAACTAGAACATAAACTCAGAGAGGACAAGGATTTCTGTTGTTTTGCGCATGGCTGTGTCGCCAGCACCAGGAACCATACCTGACACGCAGTGTGCATTCAGTAACCACATGTTAAATACGTGCGTAGTGTCTGCCCTGAGCCCATCTGTACAGAGGAGAAGAGCAGAGGAGCGGTCAGTACACGGGTAGACAAGTCAGACGGGCTCCCCGGGGGGCAGGCTGGGAACACTTGGTAGGTCAGGCCCTCTTAGATGGAGAGGCCAGGCTTAGAAGTGCTGGGTAGGGAGAGAAAGGTGGAAGAGCTAGATTTGCCTGGGTACAGTGAGGGCCCATGGGATGGAAGGTAAGATGGCGACATCCGTGACCCCAGGGGTGGCCGGGTGTTGCAGCAAAGCAGTGACCTTAGTAGCACGGATTATACAGATGGCTAGAAGATGTGGCAGAATAGAGAGAGAGGTGAGGTAAGATGGACCAAAGGACATGATTCCAGTTCGGCATGAATGTTCACATCCTTTCTAGACTCCACTGCTAGCCCACATTTCTCCTTACCACCACCCCCCCATCTCCGAAGGAGGAAGGCAGTTGAAGAGTCTGAAAGAGATGTTAATAGAGCAGCCTGGGTGGGACTACTGAGTGTGGTCCCTTCCCGATGGGAGGTGGGCCTCACCACCTTAGCCTTCGCCATCCCTCCCCTGTGGCCTCTGCCACCTTCCAGGGACAGCAGGCTTGCGTGGAGCTCAGCTTGGATGAGCAGAGCTAATGATCTGTAGGTTGGCTTTGGAACCCGGGGAGGGGAGGTGCTTCTGCGTCTGCTGGGCCGAGGAGACTGTGGGAGAGGGCGACCTCATTTGCAGTATGTGCAGCAGCTTCCCTGAGGCTCTGTCTACCAGCACCCCACTTTGGGGAGATGCCTCGAGGGCTTGGGCTGCGGCCTGAAGGGTGTGCTGCCTGCCCTCTCCCTGGAGGAGGGGGCCGCACAGACTGGAGCTCTGTCCTGCATCTTCCTTGCGGCACTGTCAGGGAAGGAGGGTTGGATAGCCGTCCCACCCTGGCTGTGTCGCCCGGCCCGGGAAAGGTCCTGGTCAGCAGCTGGAGGAAGGAAGAGCCAGGGAGACGCCGCCCCGTGTGGCTCCTCCATACAGCTGTTGCACAGGGCAGTCTGCCCCCCCACCCCGCTCCTCGGCTCTTCTTCACAGCTGTTGGGTGGTGAGTGGTTGGGTTTTTTCCTCCCCCGTTTCTGTTTGCAACAACCTCTCGGGGGAGGTCAGCAGATCTGTTGGAGGAGACGGTTCCCAGGCCCTCATGGTTTGGCAGCTCATGACAAGAAGTTAGAGCTGGTTCCCCTGGAGCATTCCCCCTCGGGCCCCTCCCTTGGAACGGACATAGGGGGTACTGGTGGTGGGAAGGGACCTATTCCTCCTCTGCCTCATGCTTATGCCAAAGGCTTGCTGCCTCAGGATGGGGCCCAGGAAGTGCGTCTGCAACTCCCCCTGCCTCAATCTTGGGCCCTCGGCCTTCAGTGGACCTGGGGAGAGGGATATTGTCGACTGAGAGGTCTTTTCTCACAAAGGACAGCGCAGGGCCCAGGAGAAGGAGCTGCGATAAAGCCAGGAAGAGTCGGGGTCAGGGCTGAGTTCAGAATTCTGGCTTCTTCCTTGCTGAGAATGTCCCCTCCCAGCCCTATTCAGGACGACTTTTTGGGGCCCCCAACAAGTTGCTCGAGACATTGTGCTACATGGAAGTCTCCTGCTTCGGTCGAAGAAGGAGGACGGGACCTCTACTGACATTTTTCCTCTTCTATCAAGTAGTGATTGCTTAATGGAGTCCCATCTAGTAACTTGTTTTTCATGACGCTCCCACGAACCCAGACTTGTGCTGGACCCATAAAGGGTCCAAGAATCGAGGATGCCGGTGTTCCCCCGAGCCCGTGTTCTTCTGGAGCTGGTTGGGATAGGGAGGGGCAGACTTGTCCCGTGGGGAGCACGTGGAGTAGCCGGGGCCAGAATCCATGTGCAAAAGTCACAAGAGAGTCAAGAGCAGGTTGTCCTTGTTGGCTCATCAGGGAAGGCTTCCTGGAGGATGTGGACTGGGAGAGAGGCAGTGCAGGTGGAGAAGCCTCAAAGAATAAAAGAGGCGGGCAGTGTTCAGGAGGCTGATGACCAGTTGACAGAGAAGCCTTCAGACAGCCACCACTTCTGATGAGGAAGTGGCTGCTTCCCTGGAGCCTGCCTGAGAAGCTGCTGTCTCACGGGATTTCTCTCCCTGCAGACCCCCCTGTGCTGGCAGGAGCTGGAAGGGGAGCGGGCCAGCTCCTGTACACACAAGCGCTCGGCGTCCTGGGGCAGCACAGATCACCGGAAAGAGGTAACTGCCCCCTTTGACTTCCTGGCCATGGTAGCTGCCTCCTGGCCATGCCTAGCGCTGTGGATGTGTCTGCTCGAAAGCGGCCTCACATCTTCGGTCTCACTTGCCTTTTCCTAATGAGATGGCTCCTTCAGAGCTGCCTATCCGCGTCCTGGTGGCCCGGCTTGGGACCCCAGACCCTCTGCTAGCAGGGGCTTGACCAGGGACCACGGGGACCCTCCAGCAGTCACGCACAGGGTGGGAGCCACCACCATTCTCCCTTTGCTTGGGGGTCGTAGCCACAGAAGCCATTCCGAGGCTGGAGAAAGGGAGTGAGTTTCCGGGAATTGGAAGCCCCCAACCTCACCTCCTACTTAACTATGCATCCAGCCTTATTTTTATTTTATTTAGATTTTACTTATTTATTTGACAGAGCAAGCACAAGCAGGGGGAGCAGCAGGCAGAGGGAGAAGCAGGCTCCCCGCTGAGCAGGGAGCCAGACACGGGACTTGATTCCAGAACCCTGGGACCATGACCTGAGCCGAGGCAGATGCTTAACCGACTGAGCCCGCAGGCATCCCATCCATCCTTAACTTCTAGAAGAAGAGAAAAAAAGTTGTGTGTTCCCGAACACTTTTCGCCAGCCCTCCCCTTCTCTCAGGAGGATGCCAGCCATTGAGGTGGAGGAGAGGGAAGGACAGATGGGGATCTCAGGCCCCTAAACCACCTCCACCTGCCATGCCAGCTGGCAGCCCCTGAGGACTGACCCACTGGGAGTCCCCTTGGTTGCAAGAACAGAGAGAAAACGTGAAGGGAATGTTCTTCAAGTTCCAAGCTAGTGGGAAATATGCAGTATGTAAAGTTTGGAATGATCAGAGTAAGCGAGTTATTTATGCTAGGTGTGCTCATCGTGTGAACAGTGCTCTATAGCAGATATGAAACCACTTTCTTCTTGGCAGTGGTCATAACTTATATGGCAGATCTCGATTCCTATTTAATTTGGGCCTTTATTTATTTATTATAATTTTTAAAAAGGATTTTTTTTATTTATTTGACAGAGACACATTGAAAGAGGGAACACAAGAAGAGTGGGGTAGGAGAGGGAGAAGCAGGCTTCCTGCTGAGCAGGGAGCCTCATGCAGGGCTCAATCCCAGAACCCCTGGACCATGACCTGAGCTGAAGGCAGACGCTTAAAGTCTGAGCCACCAAGGCACCCTGATCTGGGCCCATATGTGTGTGTGTGTATATATATATTTATTTATTTATAAATAAGATTTTATTTATTTGTTTGTTTATGAATAAATAAATAAGATTTTATTTATTTGACGGAAACACAGCCAGAGAGGGAACACGAGCAGGGGGAGTGAGAGAGGGAGAAACAGGCCTCCCTCCGAGCAGGGAGCCCAATGTGGGGAGCCACCCAGGCGCCCGGGACCCATATTTAAATAGATCTGCATTTCCTGAGCCTTCGCCAGCTGAGGGAGAGTAGGTGGAGATTTACACATGCGACAGGGATAATAGAACAGTCGCTAATGATACATAATTGTTATAAGATATGGAAGTTAGGACAAAATCTGATATTCCTTCTTGAGCATCAGCTCCTTGCTCAGTGCAATCTACTTTAAAATGAGGGGAAGTCCTTCCATCCTTCCTGGTCCCAGGGCCTTTGAGATAGCTGTAAATGTACTTTGAAGAGTGAATTCAAAAACATCATTTCCCATTTCTATTAATAGAGTAGTATTCTACACCTTTGGAATCCGTGAAAGATAAAAATGGTTTCAGCATTGGGTGTTTTGAATTTTTTGGAAACTGATCCATCTGATTCATTTTTCCAACTGATCCATGGAATATATGAAATTCAGAAACACCAAATGCCTAGTTAATAAGGTCTCCGGCTTGCCCAATGAGTGTATCATCAACTCTGAGCTCAGTGAGCTTTTCTGGGAAGTTTCCATCTTCCTCTTAGGCATTTTCGGGGGCCTTGGGCAGGAACCACACCAGGGAGGAGGGACCCCCGTGCCCTTTAGCTTTGCTTCACCTGCCTTCCCCCCCTCCCATTTCTGGGCTGCCAGATTTCTAAGTTGAAGCACCAACTGCAGAGAACAAAGCTAAGTCACAGCGGGAAAGAAAAGGAGCGGGGCTCCCCCCTGCAAGGGGATCATGCCGTACGAGGAGCACTGAGGGTATGTATGTGTCCGCCCCCCTCCCTGGGCCCGCGCCCCTGGGCAGCCCCGTGTGGGCAGGTCTTGGCGGATGTTCCAACCACTGATGGAGCCTGCCGCTTTACCCGCCCTGTGGCTACCTGGCTGCGTAGGTGGTTTGGGCACCAACTCAGGCTCGCTGAGTGAGACCAGAAGGGCTTCTTGCCCTCGCCAATGGCTCTCCCTTGGCCCTCTTACACCCCCACGCCCTCTTACAATTGACCCAGTAGTGAGCCTACAGACTCTAGAAGCATGCTCTAGACCTCTCAAAGCACTAACTTCTGAAAAAAAAGCCCCTGAGTTTTCCTATTGCAGTCAGTCCCTGGCCCCAGATCCTCCTTTATACCCATTTAGTTCTGCTGTGTAGACATGACCTTACCCCCAACCCTGATCAGAACTAGTAACTCTCCGTGGTTTGCGGGGGGGGGGGTTCCATGATTGCTCCATGTGCCTCCTCCTCAGGCGTCCCCTCCCAGCTTCCCCTCAGGGTCACCTGTCCTGCGACTCAGCCCCTGCCTGCACCGGAGCCTGGAAGGGCTCAACCAAGAGCTGGAGGAGGTGTTTGTGAAGGAACAGGGTGAAGAGGAGCTGCTGCGGGTGAGTAGGGTGCACCCTCGATGCTCCACAGCCGACGGCTTGCTGGGTGTGGGTGCAGGCCAGTGGGACTCTGGCTCTCAGGGGCTCCGAGCCATGGCCTCATCAGGAGTGTGATGCAAGCACCAGCCTGCACAAGGGACACAAACCGAGTTCATTAGATTCTATTGGACTTGGCCACCAGGACAGCAGAGCGGGGCGGTAGGGCGGAGGCAGGCTTGTGGAAAGAGAGGGAGCCAGCCTCAGGTGGAGGAGAGACTCCCTAGCCAGGAGGAAGGGGCTTGGTACCGCTCTTCAGCCAAAGCACCGGCTGGCTCCCTGCTCCGTGTGTCCTCATCCCTGTCACCGTCACTGTCCCCTGTCCATGCCTCAGTCACCTGTGTCCCTCACCTCTTGCCCCCATGTCCACCTGGAGACCAGCGTTCATCCTTCATGCCCAGGTGCCCCTGTGCCACTTCCCCACGCCCCCCACCCCCTCCCCACTCCCAGGGAAAATCATTTGCTACACTTTCTGCCATCTCAGGCACATTCTTATACTAATACAGTACAATTGGAGAATGCCATTTGGACAATATTATTATAATTTTAATGGGCACACTCCTCAGTTTGTGAGTTACTTGCTAGTTGATTTTTAATCGATGTATGTGTAGGATTTGATACCCTCCCAGACACTTGTGTGCAGTTTGGCGAGCTGTGGGCACAAGGACCATTGATGGCTGAGAAGCAGGGAGGAGGTGTTTCATACGTGATCATGACGTGCGTGCCTGTCCTGCAGGGGCTCGCGTGGTTAGTGTCCTGGGGGTTTACCCCTTATCACTTCCCAGATATTCTTCATCTCTGTGTTCCTGGAGAACGTCCCTGGCTGTGAGGCCCACAGCCTGCTGGTGGCTTCACCTTGATGAGAGCATGCAAATGAGCATGTGATTCTGGATTGGGTTGCAAGGGCCTAGGGAGAGATAGGAGGGGCTTTCCCTTAAATCAGTGACTTGAGAAAGCCATATCTTGGTGGCGCAGTGTCAGGGATAGAGGCCAGAACAGTGAGGGGAGGAGCTTAAAGGTCACTGGCGCTCAGCCAGCCTGAAGGGAGAGGCCTGAGAGTCCTTCCCACCCTCTTCCCTGGCAGATCCTTGATATCCCTGATGGGCACCGTGCCCCAGCTCCCCCCCAGAGTGGCAGCTGTGACCACCCCCTCCTCCTCCTGGAGCCCGGCAACCTTGCCAGCTCTCCCTCCCTGTCCCTGGCATCCCCCCAGCCATCGGGCCCGGCCAGCTGCGAGGAGCATCAGGGGACAGTTGAGGACCTGGCATCCATCCCCAATGACGAAGGTAAGCTGAGGGGGCACCGGGGCAGCAGGGCCTGCCTGAGGTCTGGGAGTGGGGAGGGAGCTCCATGCACTTTCCCCCTCTAATCAATTTCAGGCCCAGAGTCCTCCTTACTAACCAGCTAGAATATCTTCATGGGTCATCTTTATTCTGTATGCGATACTAGCAGTAGAAATGGTCCTCCTCACAGATTCCGATTTATCGTTTATGTAAAGTCCCTTGACCTGCAGTTCTTTTCTCACCGGGACCTACCCAAGCAGTGCCTTTCCCTCCCGTTTTGGCTAAGGTTGAACATGCAGAGTAGAAAGTGTGTGGGTGTGCCCGGCTGGTCCACAACACGCATACCAGCAACACGTCTCAAGGTGCTTGGGAAAGATAGACAATAAGCAGGTGTGGTCTCTCACCCCTTGACCCGGATTGAAACCCACCCTTTCTGACTGCAAATCTCTACCTTGTCCTGTGTCCTGGCTCCTTTCTGGGAGGATGAGACCCAAGCCCTTCCTCCCCACGATAATGATCCTCTTCTCCTAAAGCACTGTGGCCTGCCTCCCCGAACTGGGTGCTCGCAGTGCCTGTGAGGTTGGCTGCTCAAGGCCATGATCTCATGCCACGCAGAGGCACACAGAGCATAGAGTAATTAGGAATAAATGGGAGATAAACACAGATAAAGTCAATATTGGCAGCAAAGTACATGCACTGTGGACAGCGAGATGGATTTTATCCCATGAGTGGGGTCAAGTAAAGGCTGTCCCAGAGCTCTCCCTGGAAGAAAGGACGGCTTTGCAAGACTGGAGAGGACAAAGCTATGGTGCAGTTGCAGCAGGGCTGTGTGGTCTTGGAAGAAAGCAGGGACACAGAAGTTGGGATTCCTTTAAGTCAGAAATGGGGTCCCAGTTGTGGTCTGCCTCCTGGGAATACAGAATTGCTGTTAAACCTGATTTTTCCATCAGTTCAACTGTGTTTTTTTTTTTTTTTTAAAGATGTATTTATTAGAGAGAGAGCACAGAGGCAGAGGAGGAGAGGAGGAGAGGAGGAGAGGGGGAGGGGGAGAGAATCCCAAGCAGCCTTCAGCTCACCATGGAGCCCAACGTGGGGCTCAGTCTCATTACTCTGAGATCCTGAGCTGAGATCAAGAGTCCATCGCCCAGCCGACTGAGCCACCCAGGCATCCCCTCAGCTGTATTTTTTTTTTTAAGATTTTATTTATGTATTTGACAGAGAGAGAGAGATCACAAATAGGCAGAGGCAGGCAGAGAAAGAGAGGGAAGCAGGCTCCCTGCAGAGCAGACAGCCGAATGTGGGACTCGATCTCAGGACCCTGAGATCATGACCTGAGCCAAAGGCAGAGGCTTAACCCTCTGAGCCACCCAGGCACCCCAACTGTATTTTTTTTATTCTGTATACGAGATACAGACTTTCGTAAGCTGCCTCAAAGCTGTTTTAAGGCGAAGCATGGACAGACAACGTGGTTAGTGTAGTACTGCCCACCCTCTCATGGCGTGTCCCAGTCTTGCCCCTTTACACCGAAACCTGAGCCCAGGAAAGCAGAGAGCCTCCTTTCCTTCAGCCTCGCTCTTGTTTGCAGCCTTCTCTCTGGGCCGCCCAGCCTGCCTTGAAGACAGCAGCCCGTCTCCGGTCCTTGCCTTTGCCGCCTCCCCTCGTCCCAATCACAGCTATGTCTTCAAACGGGAGCCCCCAGAAGGCTGTGAGAGAGTGCGTGTGTTCGAAGAGGCCGTGTGAGTATCTCCCGTGGACCGTGCACCATGGACGAGGTAGGGCGGGGCTGGGGGGAATGGGAGTGAGCCCTGCGCTGTCCTCTCTGACAGGCCCTTCTTCCATCTTGGACTCTCTCTCAGCCCGGGGCCATGGGCAACTTCAGATGCTCGGGATCGCACTTTTTCCATGATCAAACTTGTTGACATTATCTACTCGGAGCCCTTCAATCTTTGCTTATCATGATCTCTATGGAAACCTGCTCTCTGCCCACATGCCAGCCTCAAGTGCTGCAGGAGCTGGAAAGGAAAGAGATCTGAAACCCGAACCCTTTGTTTTTTTGATTTTTTTTTTTTCCATCCCTGGGGAAGGTGTGAGTTTGCTTGTCAGTAATCGGATAAAGAGAGAACATACTAGTGGTTCTTTTTAGGCGAAGAGGGGAAGTGTCTTGTCCTCAGTGGAGTGGCGGGGGGCGGGGGGGGGGAGGGCCCTGAACAGCTTCCTCCCTGCTTCCGAGGCAAGTCTTCACCCTGTGGCTCTAGTTCAAGTGTCATGAACTCCCAGACAGAAATTTCCAGCCCTTACAAGGAAGGACTGTGGAATATTCCCAGACCAGGTGGGATAGTTCAGAAGCCATTCTGATGTTGATTGATTACCACAGTTCCCTCCCAACACCAGAGAGCATAGAGGGCGGAACCTTTCCAAACGCCCACCCGGCCCCCTGTAGCGGGCACCCCAAAGAGCTCATTTCCTTCCCACAGCAGCTTCATAGTCAGTGGAACAGAATCTCATTCAGGAAGACTTGTTCCTGGCGCATGAGCTGAGATGTAGCTAGGACAGGGTTTGAGCCTTGAGAGCTCCATTCGTGTCACAGGTAAGGGAGAGGGCAGTCTGCGGTAGCGACAGAGGGTCCAGCTAGAAGGCAGAGTGGGGGGAGTTTGGGAGAAAACCGTGAACCCTGGGGTGTGTGCTCCTAGCTTCGCTATGTAGCTGTCCAAGAACCCTGGGTCCTCAGCAGCAACGAGGAGGAAAAAGACCAGATCTTGCAGCTTAAGTAGACTGGGCTCTTGTGTCTCTTCCCAGTCCATTACACGTGAGTAGCCACAGCCTGGGATTAGTTGTGGAAATGAAGCTAGTACCTTTCCTAACTCTTCCACAGTCTCATGATGCCAGCAGGGGGCTTCCAGCTGTCTCCTCCAGCTTCCTGCCCCTGCATTACTCCTTGGGAAGAGACAGTGACTCTTGGGGCCCTAGGTGGCTCAGTCAGTTAAGCATGCGACTCTTCATTTCAGCTCAGGTCATGATCTCCAAAAAAAAAAAAAAAGAGGTGGTGACCATGGATTGTTTTCCAAGAGGCCCTGGGAGAGAAATTCTCAGCTCATTGGGGTTGTATCAACTTGCCCATTGGGAAGTTCTTGTGTTTTGCAGTTCTTCTGTCACATTTCCCTTTTCCTAACCGCTGGTCCTATAAGATGGCCTGGATTTCCCAGGAGGGGAATCAAACCATTCAGCATCATGCTGTTTGCCCTCATGTCCTTCAAGTGGGGCTTGGTCTCCTAGGGCACCTTCTGCACATGGGTGTGCACACACTGAGAGCCTTCCCCTCTCCTGCCCGTTCCTCACTGTCCGTAAGGTGGGGTTCTTGTACACCCTTCTTGGTCAGGGAAGACCTTATCACTGTGGACTCCATGGGGGCCCCAGGCCTCCCCAGGTACCCCAGCACTGGGGTCCTCACCTCTTTCTTCCACCTCTTGCTCTGGGCTCAGCCCAGCCCTCCTCCTGTCTTGCTCTTGTTCCTGGGTTTGGAATTATTAGAATTCTGCAGTTAAAATGGTCATCAGTTTGCCCTGCTATACGCTAAGCGTATTTTCCTGTCTATATGTTACGCGTAAAGAGGAAGTTGATGGAGGGGTCCGGGAATAGAGCTTCACCATAGCACCATACCTTTGCCTTCTCCCCAAGAGCCCTTGCAACCAGACGCTTCTCAGCAGCTTCCCCCTCAAGTTCGGCCCAAAGCTTTATCATAAGCGTTCTTTATCATAAGGGTTCTTTACTCCAGACCTCCTTGACCTCCCTCCTTTTAGCCTTCATTTCTTCCACGTGACCAGAGGGGAGGGTGGGTCAAGACCAAGACCACTGGTCACGTTAGAGCCCAGATCACCTGTTAAGGTCGGCCTGCCTGCTCGCCATGGTTGTTACCTTGTCTCAGCAAGAGCTATGGAAAATCACACCTTTCGAATGTGTTCAAGAATGAGATTCTTAAAAAAAAAAAAAAAGAAGAGTGAGGTTCCTTAGAGCAGTAGGTTTCAATGGGAGACACCCCACCTCCACCCCTCACTCATGAGACATTTAGCAATGTCAGGAAACACTTTGGGTTGTCACAACTTAAGGGTGGGGGGGCACAAGTGCTCCTGGCATCTAGTGGGGGAGGCGCTGGGGATACTCGTAAGCACCCTACAATGCACAGGACAGCTCCCCACAAATTATCCAGCTCAAAATGTCAATAGTGCTGATGCTGAGAAACCCTGATTTAGACTCTACAAAGTGTTAGGAAATCATTCTGCCTGACTCTCTGCTTTTAGGCAAATGGTCTACCCTCAGACCACTGTGTATTGATGAAATCTCTCAAATTAAAAGATCCTTCGGTCTCTTCTAAAATCACCTCGTCAGGAAGTTCTCCTTCCTGTCTAGCTTCAGTCCCTTCTGTTTCTAGCTGGAGTAGATTTCCTGTTGTTTAGCCATACTCCTAATAAATGGACTGCTGAGGGCCTAAAGACTGGGGGGTTGCTCAGTAGCCTGTAGGTTTTTGGGTGAGTGACCACCATGCCTCAACAGAGAGCCATCTCCCCTGCTTCCCTGATGCCATGACATCTCCCTTCTCACGAGCTGTTTCTCTACCTGTGTGTGTGTTTCTCTCTCTCTCTCTCTCTCCATTCTCCAGGTCCCCAGGCCCTGACATGGCCTTCCTGACTTCCTGTCCCGACAAGAACAAAGTCCATTTCAACCCAACCGGCTCGGCCTTCTGCCCCGTCAACTTGATGAAGCCCCTCTTCCCCAGCATGGGCTTCATTTTCCGTAACTGCCCGTCAAGCCCGGGGTCCCCCCTTCCCCCTGCCAGCCCCAGACCACCACCTCGGAAGGATCCAGAGGCCTCCAAAGCCTCCCCGCTGCCATTCAAGCCATGGCAGCGCACCCCGCCATCAGAAGAGCCCGTGCTTTTTCAGAGTTCCCTGGTGGTCTGAGGGCCTCAGCCGTACCACTTCACCATGGAGACCAGTGCCTTGGTGGCAGGCCCCTCCCTTGCTCCCCTGAGGTGGGGGATGAAGGAGCCCTTCCCTCTCGGCCTTCAAGCACTTTCATGTATTGTGTCAAAGCCCTGGGTCCTCTTCCTGAGGGACACTGGCCCCTCCGAATGTGAGGAGCCCTGCCTTCTCCACTAGCAGCTGGGCAGCTTACGAGTCACACCTGTGTTCTTGCCGCTCTTCTTCCACTTCTTATTTAGTGGAAAACTCACCCCGAAGGTCTTGGGTCCCCCGCCCCTGGGTGTGAGTCCAAGGGACTGTCTGCAGAGCCCTTGACCTTGTCACGGAGCAAGCTGGCCATGATGGAAGAGAGGGGACACCGCAGATATCCTTCCCTCTCCTCCGCAGACATGGAAGAGGAGACCTGAAGCTAGATAGCACCACCCTCTCAACCCCCAACCCTATGCCTCCCTCTTATTGGAGGAGCTGACCAAAGCAGCCCTAAAGGGCCATAACACTTGACCAATCCAGCTGCTGGCAGGGAGGGAACCAAGTGTTTTCCCAAGTGGTATTTTCATCTCGCTTTCACCCTAAGATTGTCTTAAGCAGCAGCCCAGCTTGCCCAGCCCCAGGTGGGTGGTGGGGGAGAGGGAGAGCTGGCATTTCTCCAGGTGGCAAGCGGCGACTCCGCCCCCTCCACCAGCCCCAGGACTGGGTTGGATTAGAAAAATGCCTATTTTTCTTGTATCGATGTAGAAATTCTATTTTCTCCCAAAGACACTATTTTTGCAGCTGTTTGAAGTTTGTATATTTTCCGTACTGCAGAGCTTACCCCAAATTGAAGAATGTTAATGTTCAAGTTTTCTTATCCTGTGTTTAGAAGTTGTTTTTTTGCAGATCTTGGTGTTAATAGACCAAATAAATAAGTATTCCCAGCAGTTTCTGGTTCTGATCAACATTTTGGGGGGCGAGGGAATGGGATGGAGATTGAATGTGTTCTATTGAGCATCTTTATTTTTGAGAGGGGTCTTTACTTAACACAGAATGATGCTGGGTGTGGGCACTGCATGGGTGCGGGTGTTGGATGCACAGGGTCCCTGTCCTTAGGTCACCAGACTTGGATTCTTTAGATGGACATCTAAGCAGTACATCCACGGAAGGACTGTCCAGAATGAAGACCATGGTGGCGGTGGGGTGAGGGCAGTGGGGTGAAGGAGTCAGGAGCAGAAGTAATTTATTCTTGGATGAGTCTGGAAAAGCTCCCTAGGGAGAGTGGTTTCAGAGAGGAAGTGAAGGTGACCAAGGTTGACATTGTCGGTGCTCCTTGCACTGCCAAGGGGAAGAGGACCAGGGAATGGTCATTGGGTTGAATCTCTTGGCACAGTTTTAAGGAATCTTCAGCTCTTCTGGAGTATTCGTTCCATCTGGTGAGTACCCATAGCAGGGGGGTTTGCGGCCTCTCAGCTTTATAGTGCTGCACCTGTAAGGGCTCATGGAAAGAACAGTCCCGACATTCTGATGGCGCTTTACAGTTCACAAACATTTTCACGACATATTATCCCCGCTGTACGGGTGAAGAGTTGACTACCCCGAGAGCAGTCATAATAACTACAATTGTATCTAGGTCAGAAGACCTCAAGACAAACTCCAGAGGCAGGCTATCCCAACTACCATTCACCGGCTCAGTAAGTACCAGACACCCTGTTAGTGCTTGACATAAAATGTCACCAAAATATCACAATAAATCCCACTGTACTGATGAGAGGACAGAAAGATTGTATAACTTTACCGCCAAGACACTGATAGGAAGTGGGAGGGCTAAGATGGGGAAGCAGATCACTTGAATCCATCGCCCATGCTTCTAAACAGTGCTCTCCGCTTGTTACTATTTTCCCATTAATTGCAGATGAGGAAGCTTGACTCAGAGGTCAAGAGAATTGTTGGAAGTCCCAGCTGGAGAAGGGGCAGAGCTGGGACTGGAACCCAGGTCTCTCACCCCAGCTACTGCAAGGTGCCTTTGAATCACAGGCTGATTCAGTGGAATAAGCCACTGGGTGAGAGAGCATATGTGGGGGCCCTATCCCCACTGATACAAAGGAGACAGGGGCTTGAGGACCGACCCTGTCTTCTATTTCCTAACCCCTCCCCCTGAAAGATGTTTGGCCTACCCCCAAAGTCCTAGTGAGTCAGGCCCCGAGTGATGGGTGTGGTGCTGCCCGAAGTTTCCTTCCTTTGCCTGAGGCTGTGCCAAAGAAGTGGACTGTCAGAAGCAGAGAAGGAGTCTCTACCCAGAGAGCAGCCCAGAGTCCATTGACTAAGTGGGGCTTGGGCGTTGTCGTGGAAAGTCCTGGGGTCTTGCCCTAGTTCTTGGGGCCCTTAGGTGGAAGCCCAACACTTGGATGAGGGAGGGGCTCCAAAAAGGAGGTCACAAACGGGAAAGAATCTGGAGGGCAGCAGGAGGGTTTCTTCCCCGCGAGGGAATGGGATGGAGAAGTCTAAGATCCCGGAGAAAATCCGCTTCGCTAAACTTCCATTTCCACCTTCAGGATGTGAAGAAATAAGATCAGAGTTGAGAAAGTGTGAAGACTAATAATACCTTAAACTTGCATAGCACACTTTACAGTTTTTGAAACACTTTCACAAACCTCAGCTCATTTAATCCTCAGAACAGTTGAGAGGCGACAAGGAGGTTGCTACTAATTGTCCATCCCAAGTTTTCAGGCTGAGAAAACTGTCGCTCGGAGTGTAGGCGACACGCATAGGTAACCCCTTTGAAGCCTAGGACAGCTCTCAAACGCCGGTCTTGAACGCTCTTCTTGCAGAAGGTGAGGCGCTGACGCGGACAGCGGCTAGGGGGCGCCAAGGTTACACCGAGACTTCCTGGCGTTAGGACCCAGCGGAAGCCGACTGGGGAAGAAACTGGGATTAGCCCGGCCGGCCGCACCTCCTTCCAGCTCACCTGTCTTCGCACAGCGCAGCCAATTGGTGAACTCCACATCCTTGTACATCATCACTCTTCGCCCGCGCAGCTCCTAGGCCATCCCGTCGAGCTCCGGGTCGCAGCTGTCCTCGGAGGTGCCTGATCGGAAGAGCCTACGGGCACGGCATTAATGTCGGGGCGGGTGGCTCCCTCGGCCATCAGGGACGAAACCAAGGTCGCAGAGCGGGTCTCCTTTCCTTGGGAATGGTTTCTGGGTCCCGAAGCGGTTCCCTGTCGGAGGCCCTGAGCTGGCAGCTCTGGCGGTGGCTGCTGGGGCCTACTGAGTGGCGGTCGCATGCAGCGCCTATGAGGCCCCTGTCGCCGGTCGGCGATGTCCGGCTGGACCTGTCGCCGCCGCCGCCGCCGCTGCCGCTGCCGGCTGTGAGCGGGTCTCCAGTCGGGTCGTCCGGGCGTCTCATGGCCGCTAGCAGCTCCCTGGTGCCCGACCGGCTGCGCCTGCCGCTCTGCTTCCTCGGCGTCTTTGTCTGCTATTTCTACTATGGGATCCTGCAGGAAAAGATGTGAGCGGATCCCCGGGGCCGTAGCGCAGACTTGCCCCCACCCCTCGCCCCTGTGGCGGGGTCCGCGGGCTTCCCGCCCTTGGCCCGGGTGTTCCCTCTCGCCCACCCTCCCGACACCTTTGCAGCCGCGGCTGCGCGTGCTCGGATTTTGGTCTCCGGATTCTCGGGACTGGTCATTTTTCTTCCTTTGTTTTTCTCCCTGTTGTTTCTAAGGGCTTGGGTTTTACAGGCTGAGAATTCTACTCTCCCCCCCACCCCTAACAGGTTTCCTTGCCTGCTAGCTCCTCTTTGGTACTTCTGATGTTTGCAGACAGCTGGTTCTTTTGCCCTCGGCCTTGTTGCCGTAGCCCAAATCCCTTCATCTGCTGCTTGGGGTATCTCGTTTCACCGCCCAGTTTTCCACGGTTCCTCTAGCTCCATCCCTTACAGATATTCTTTCCCTAGGCCAGCGGATCAGTAGGCTGGGATGTCTAGCTTCTTTCTAAATCCAGTAAAATCAGCCCCTTTTGTGAAGGAGGCCAGTGAACCTTACCAAACTGTCCCTACATCCAGAGAGGCAAGATCATTTTAAAGCTTTGGGTGACTCCAGACATACTAGATGACACTAAGCTAAATACACTAATTCTTCCCCTTTTTTTCTCATCATTTCATTCTTAGAACAAGAGGAAAGTATGGGGAGGGAGCCAAGCAGGAGACGTTCACTTTTGCCTTAACTTTGGTCTTCATTCAATGTGTGATCAATGCTGTGTTTGCCAAGATCTGTGAGTACCTATGTAGTAAATCTGTTGTGTGCCCCCTCCTTATCCACCTTTAAGATTTAACTCTCCACACTTCCACCATCTTTAGCGCTTCCAAAGTCCCTCTGTTCAGTCTATAGAACTAATGGCTTTGGAATAGGGTAAAACACTATTTCCTTAAATTAGACCAACTTCTGAGTCAGAAATGTGCAGAGAATGGGTGCCCGATCCCCACTGAGAACACTTAATTTTTTTTTCTGTTTGATTTTTCCTTTATGTGTCCGCTTCAATCATGTTTTGAACTGCTCTCTTTGTTCCCTGGGGGCTACAGCAGAGCTAACTAGTCCCTTGAACTGAATGAGCCCCCATTCCTGCTCTGCATGTGGTCTTGTTTTAGGTGTAGGTGAGATTGGAGAGTTGAATAATCTTCAGAGATTTCCCAGTCTAAGAAGACAGAAATACCTTGTGTTTCTCGTCTTATTTGACACAGTCTTTTCATGTGGCTTCAACTTTGGCTCAGTGGCCCACCCTAGGCCCACCAGGTTTCTCTTATATGTTTTTTTGTCTCTTCCCAGTGATCCAGTTTTTTGACACTGCCAGGGTGGATCGTACTCGGAGCTGGCTCTATGCCGCCTGTTCTCTCTCCTATCTGGGTGCCATGGTCTCCAGCAACTCGGCACTACAGTTTGTCAACTATCCGACTCAGGTGAAACCTCAGGGTGTGATGAGGGTTGGCTCAGGAGTTGTTTGGAAAGAATTAAGAATTCTTCGCTCAGGTCTGTGTCTTTAATAAAAGAGAACATGTTGGGAGAAATTCAGAGGGCAAAGAACCATAGATCTGAGGTCTAGTGGTGGTGGGTTGGCCACGATGGGCTGCGGTTTCTGGTGCAGAGCCCAAGTTACCTTTCTTAACAGAGCATCTAGCACAGTGCCTGACACATTCCAGAGGCTCAGGTACTATTTGCTGAATTTCATTTCAGGTCCTTGGTAAATCCTGCAAGCCAATCCCAGGTAAGTGGAAGTAGATGCTATCCCTCTATCTGCTAACCTCACTCTTCCTGTAGTAGGCTGTGTCCTCCTCCGGTAGAGCAGTGTATCCCTTTGGGTTGTCATCCCATCACAGCTATCTCCAGAGCTGGCCTGCCATCCCTCCCCCTGCTCTCCTGTCCTCTGTGTCACTTCCGATGGTATTGGGTATGCATGGGCCGGAAGCTAGAGGCTGACCTAGTCTGCTTCACATGCCAGTCATTTTGGTGTCCTGTGTGCTTACATTGTCGTTAGAGTTGAGTCCCATTTTGATTGTCGTTTTCTTTCTTTCAACCTCTCACTTGTCCACTGCCCCCACCCTTTCCCTGTTCCTTCTTGGATCTTTCACCTTTGTTCTCTGCCTTTTCCCTGCCTTGTACCCTTTGTTCTCCTTGTTGCTCAACCCTGTCTGTCCAGGTGTCAGCCTTGCGCCTTCCTCTTAGCTTCTGTAGGCCTTCCTTCTCAGACATTCTTTTCTCCCAGGAGTCTCCTAAGAGGACACTGTTGGCTCACCAGTGCCTGTGGGTACCCGAATTTTCCACTGTTTTCTTTCCTGTAGTCATGCTCCTTGGAGTTACCCTCTTGAAGAAGAAGTACCCAATGGCCAAGTACCTGTGTGTGTTGCTAATTGTGGCTGGAGTGGCCCTTTTCATGTACAAACCCAAGAAAGGAGTTGGGATGGAAGAACACACAGTTGGCTATGGAGAGCTGCTTCTGGTATGTGATCCTGGTGGGAAAGGCAGCCTTTTCCAGTAATCACAACCAAGGAGCTTCCCACCTGGGCATGCAAAAGGCGGGTTACGTGTCGAGAGAGATTGCAGTGCTCCTTGCCCCCCATTTTGGGTCCTCGTCGCTTGCCACGTGGCCCCCGATCTGCTAAGGCCACAGTGGGAAGACTGAAATCTTGAACAATAGCTCAGCTCTCCTGGGGAAGGAGTGACTCTGAGACCTGCATGTAAATGCTGGTGTGAGGCTGGAGAGACCTGAGAGCAAATAGGAAAGGAATAGCATGTCTCTCACTGTGGCTTTCTGAGAAACCTGAAAGCCAGAGTTGAAAAATAATAATATAGTAGTTCTTGCTTACTGTGTATTAGACATTTTTCCCAGTGGTTTACCTATTAGTTGGTTAGGTTTTTTTTTTTTTTTTTTTTTTTCAGAGATTATATTTATTTATTTGACAGAGAGAGACATAGCGAGAGACGGAACAGAAGCAGGGGGAGTGGGAGAGGGAGAAGAAGGCTTCCTGCCAAACAAGGAGCCCAATGAGGGGCTCGATCCTAGGACCCCGGGATCATGACCCAAGCTGAAGGCAGACGCTTAACAACCGAGCCACCCAGGCGCCCCTAGTTGGTTAATTTTTACACTAATAACCTTATAGCACCTGTAATATTAGCCCCATTGTCCATATGAAGACACTGAGACACAGAGTAAGTTACTTGCCATGGTTACATGGCTATGAAGTGGCAGAGGGAGTGGTTCGCATTGCCCAGGCTTCTGATCTGGGCAGTGGGACCAGAGAATCTAGTCTGGAGCGTCCCTCCAGGCCAGGAGGCTACTGGGCTAGTACCAGATGTCAGTTCTCTATTCTCATGGAAAAATACGTGGCTCGGCACGTGTTCCAGGCTTCGTGGCACTGCCTTGGGAAGTGCTGGATTTCCCTTCCCACTCTGATTACATTTACTGTGTGGCTCAGATAGTTCTAGTGTTTGGGCGGGGCAGGAGGTAGCGAGCACAATCTCTCCTGACCTTCCACCCATGACCGAATGGTAACATTTTGTTTGGAGGACTCTGTTTTTTGTTTCTTGTTTTTTTTTTAAAGACTTTATTTATTTATTTGGGAGAGAGAGGGTGAGTGAGAGGGGAGAAGGTCAGAGGGAAAAGCAGACTCCCTGCAGAGCTGGGAGCCCAGTGTGGGACTCGATCCCGGGACTCCAGGATCATGACCCGAGCCTAAGGCAGTGGTTTAACCAACTGAGCCACCCAGGAGCCTAGGAGGATTCTGTCTTAAGACAGCGGCTTTGTGAGGAATCTCAGAAAAGTGAGAATCCTGTGTCCTGGGTTAGGGAGGGGGCCTGGTGGCCTTCTCACTGCAGGGTACCCTCTCTTTGCCAGTTACTGTCTCTGACCCTGGATGGACTGACGGGCGTTTCCCAGGACCACATGCGGGCTCATTACCAGACAGGTTCCAACCACATGATGTTGAATATCAACCTCTGGTCGACATTGCTGCTGGGAGCTGGTAAGGAGTGGTTCTGCTGTTCTTTCCATGTATCAGCAGAGGGCAGACTGCCATCCTCCAGCTGATCCCTGGCACAGACGCCGGTTGCTGACTTTGCCCAGGCCAGACGCATATCTTGGCTCTAAGATGCCCTTCCGTCCAAGCTCCTGAAAAACCTTCCTGGAGCAACTTTCCCCGGTGGGCTCTGCTTGTTACTCATGACTGGCACAATCATGGGCAGACCTGTGCCAGTTTCTGTGGGAGGACACGTGGTAGTAGGTCCCAGGGGTACCGTGGGAACTCGCCTTAGGTGAGATACTGGTATTTGGTGTATACTGAATGTAGTTTGAATATGAACGCGGGTGCTTTTAAATCAGTGCTTCCTAACCTTTTCAAATCTGGGTGCATGTGGGAAGTATTTTTGGTACAGCACAGTGAGGTTAATGGAGGAGGCTGCTGATGGCTGGAGGGGGCTGCCTTGGGCTGGGGTGTGTGGATCAGTGTCTCCTCAACATCTGAGGGTCTCTGCTTCCAGTGACTTTGGCAGAAGTAGCGAATTGACTCCCAGGCCTCTCTTGGAAGAGTCTTCAGTTAGTTTCTCTAATCAGAAAGCTAGGAGCAGGGTGCCTGACAGGACAGTGTGGACCAGTCCCTGAATTTTCTACATCCCATTCTGTGGGGTACTTTCCTAGGCTGCATACAGACCTGGGTGCAGGCACAAGCACACGAGATGCTCCATTCATTCTTTGCCATTTCTCCCCAGGAATCCTGTTCACTGGGGAGCTCTGGGAGTTCTTGAGCTTTGCTGAAAGATACCCTGCCATCATCTCTAACATCCTGCTTTTTGGCCTGACCAGTGCCCTGGGTCAGGTGAGTGCCTCGAGACCAGGTAGCTTGGCTTCCCCGAGAGAGACTGACCGGGCTGGGGGAAGAGGGCGGCAAGACTAGCCCTGATGGTCCTGTCATAGACTTTGACCTTGGGTCAGAGCCCCAAAAGCTGGCCTGACCCTGCTTTCTCGGTCATTCTAGAGCTTCATCTTCATGACAGTTGTGTATTTTGGCCCCCTGACCTGCTCCATCATCACCACAACTCGAAAGTTCTTCACCATTTTGGCCTCTGTGATCCTCTTCGCCAACCCTATCAGCCCCCTACAGTGGGTGGGCACCGTACTTGTGTTCTTGGGTAAGTTCCCTGCGGAGCTCGCATCTCTGGGCACATGGAGCAACAGTTACGAGCTTGCTTTTTCCTTTTTTGTTTTAGTTAATTAATTTTTTTAGAGTGAGAGGGAGCAGCGAGAAGTAGAGGGGGAGAATCCCAAGCAGCCTCCCTACTTAGCATGGAGCCCGACTCTGGGTTTAGTCTCAGGACCCTGAGATCATGACCTAAACTAAAATCAAGAGCCAGACGCTTAACCCGCCGAACCACCCAGGTGCCCTGTGACAGAACTTTGGAAATTTTTTTTCCTGAAATGTATATTTATGAAATTCACTTAGTTGTTTTAGAGAAGATGTTTTTTAAAAAGGAAAGGAAGCAAAAAGATAAAGAAAGCATTGCCTCAAATCCACCCTTCCTAATAAACATTTCATTTTAGTGATGTTCCTCCAGTGACTTGGGTTTCCTCAGACATTGAGCAGATAAAATTGTTGTACTTACTCCCTACCAGTCTGTGTTGCTGTGGGTGAGCTGAGAGAACTAGCTAAAGAGGTTTTGACATTTTTTCTTTTAGTTTTACTGTATTTTATTACACATACGTAGTTATATATAATAACATAATAATATATATGTAATTACTTGTATCTTGGTGATTTTTTTCATTTGATACCATATTTTTTCTCTGAGGGAGTTCTATAACACAGTGTTTGGAGTTAGTTTTATTTAAGGCCCCAATTTTGGAGAACCAAGGCTGACCTTCCCCTCTCCCCATGCAACTCTCAAAATCATTGGTAGGTTTCATTTCTTCTCATAAAGCTAAGCCTGTCTTCTCCCTTTTCGTAGGTCTCGGTCTCGATGCCAAGTTTGGGAAAGGAGCCAAGAAGACATCCCACTAGGAAGAGAGAGACTACCTCCACTTCGAGAATATTTAAGTTATTATCTCAAATACGGACATCTCTTGGGCAAATGGACACAATAGGGATAAAGGACTGGGTTCCAGTCTGTTTTTCGTTTTTGAGGGGGTTTTTTTGTGTTTGTTTTTTAAGAAAAGGAAGCAAAACCACATATTCCGAAAAAAGCACTTGGATTTTAACAAGACGGAGTTGGCAGTTTCTGTTCTGGATGACCTGAAGCATAGCCTAATGTGAAGAGAGGAGGGAGGAGGAAGAGAAGGAGCTTGGTGCTCTTTGCCCAAGTTCCCTCTCAGGTGCATGACCCCCAGTTGGGTGGCTAATTCCTCCAGGAGCCCCCAAGCATTGTAGGGAGGAACTTGAATAGATTTGCAGCTGGGCTTGTGGCCTCTGTTCCCACAGGTGTGCTAGGACAGGTGGCTGGCTGTTAGAGCCAGAGAATGTCAAAATCACTTTATCTCTTCAAGTTCTGGTGGGCAAATATTTCCTTAAAAACTCCAGATACACTCTTTCCTTGGGAAACCTCCCTTGAGGTTGAGGGGAAATGAGCCCAGAGCCTCAGAGTCAGCTGTGTTTTCACATTTCCCTGCGGCCTCCTCTTCAGCCAGAGCTCCAGCAAGCCCGGAGCGGAGACCCAGGGTATATATATCATGAACAGCTTGAGAAGGTGGATTCCCTCCCTCCGTCTGCGAGTCTGTTCCCGGTCCACCTGGTTTCCTCCTGGGGAGGCTGGATTAATCCTATCCCCCCATTCCCTTCGGCAGCTAAAGCATTGCAGTCCTCTGCCGTCCTGGCCATGCCAAGGTGTCCCCATGCCAACTCTTGCCTGTTGAAAGGGATGCTGGCGGAAGGCTTGGTGGCTGGGTGCTGGCACAGAGCCTCCGTCAAGTTTCCTGGGTGGCAGTAGGGGGAGAAGGCGGAGCATGGAGTAGAGCCACCTGCCCACGGCCGCCTTCAGAGCTGGAAATTGTAATCCTCCATGGACCAAACTTTACACATGAAAGTGCATTTCCACCAGCTGCAACTTTCACTCCATCTGTTCAGCAGCCCCAGCCCCTTGGCTCTCCAGCTGGGAGCTCAGCCTCCTTCCTGAGCGGCTGCCTTGCCACCCCTCCCCAGTCTTTCAAGCCAGCCTCACTTGAGCTCCTGTTGCTCTCTAGGGGCACTGGTGTCGCTGCAGCTCTGCCCCCAAAAGCCCTCTCTCATTTTGAGCTCCTTGAGAGAAGAGGTTTTAAGTACATCTGGCTGAACTTCCTTCTCCACTCCCTTTCCCCTCTGTTTTTTCCATCCCAAAGTTTGCATCAATTACCCCCTCCCCTTGTGGTTTGATAGTTCTTCCAAACTGCCTTCTGTGGATTGGATAGGTGGTTAGAGTGTGTGACCAGTGCCAGGGCCCTACAGGCCTGCTCTCCCGACCATTGGACCAGTCCCTTCCACCTCCAGGCCCTGCCCTTCCCAACTCAGGAGATGCCTGATGCTAGGCACCAAGAGCAAGACAGAATCTTCAACAGCCCAGCATGGCTCTCACCTGCTGCTAGAGCAAGTATGTCCTACCTACTGTGTGCCAAGAACCCACTGCTGGTGTATCTATTGAGCTCCCTCCCCGCCCCCCCCGAATCTGGCCCTCTAACCCATCAGTCCTGTGTGGCATGCACCATGAACTTCCTGGGAGTTCAAAGCTGAGTAGGACCAGTACTTAACCCTTGGGGTGGGGAGGGGGGGCGGTTTACAGTCTGGTAGGGAGACTGGTAAACAAATCATTGCATCTCAAATGCACGGAGCTAACAACTAGTATCTGGGCAAGGCGAGGCTTGAGCCGCAGCGTGTGGGAAGATGAAAGGTGGCAGAAGTGGAGCCAAGTGGGGAATGGGGTTTTCAACTGCCCGGCCTCCCCGCCTGCTCCTGCCTTCAGTCAGGTCAAGTGGGAGCAGTGGCTCTGCCCGGAGGCTGTTGTTCAGTTAAACCCAGTGTACCAGGTTTGACCGAAGTCAGCGCTCCGTCAGGGCGTAAGGGCTGATAAATGTGAAATACCAGGCAAGTTCCAACAGAAGTAGGGTTGATCGCTAACCCTAGGCGGCCTGATGCCTCAGGTTTCTCAAGATCAAAGGACTTTCATCTGTTAATTCTCAGCTATGTGTAGAAGGGGCGGGGGGGGGCAGGCAGCCAGTGCACCAGTTTCCCCAAACACTGTTTTTAGTTTGGGGTGTACTGCACTTGATGCCTATTTTGGTCAAAACTTCAGTCTCCTCAGCTGTTGGTGCTCAGGCTCGTGGAAAAGTGGTCTGCCCATCTGGACACCTTGAAGCCTCGTGCAAGGGCAGCGACCCACCAATGTGATTTGGGGTAAAAATGGAGAAAGCTATTCCAGAATTAAACATTGAAAGAAAGAAAGAGTCTACATTGTTTTTAAAGGAACTAAACATGCCCTGTGGACCATCTTTCAGGTGAGGCGCTTAGGAATGAATGATGTGTTTTTGCACAGCCCTGTAACACCCTTGTGAAGAGGACTGAGCAAGCCCCTGTCCCTTACAGAAATGGAAAGACAAGTTAGGGACGGCTGGGTGACCCGCGGTAGGTCCCTGTGTATGTGCCTATGAGATGAACTGGAACTCAAGGTTCCCTGAGTCATAATGGCCTCTTGGACCTGTGCCCTCAGAGGGGAAGAAGCAAAGCTCAGGAGGCCCATTGCCTGTGCTTTCTGGTCCCGCTTGTCAGTGGAACAGTTTGCACATTTTATGAGTGGTGGTGCTGGTCACTTTCTCCAGATGCTGTGGCAGAGAAATTATTCTGGGTCTCTGCGGGATCATTCAACTCTTCTCACTGAAAACACACCAGCTGTCTTCAGGAGCCACAATCACACATATTTATTGAACTCCTTTCCCAAAGCTCTTTAGTTCCTGAGAATTTGTCCTCCCAATACTCCTGGGGAAAACTTAGGCCAGGACAAGTCTGCCTGCATTTGGGAAAGGGGGCCTGAAACCCACCAGAGTGCATCAGCTGGAAGTCCTATGGCTGGGGGAAGGCAGGGCTTGGAAGTGAGTCTTCACTTTCCTCATGTCAGAGGTCAGCAAGCTAAGCACTGGTTCCCAGCCATTTGGATTTTGAGCTCCAGTAGAATTTCCAAATAATTTTGGGGGCTGGCTTTTTATTTTTATTTTTTTCAGTAAGGACATTAAAGAAAACAAAAAACAAAAACCTATCACCAATTTGGCTTACAACAAGTCATTTTAACTCTAAAAATTTTAGGAAGAGCTCCAAGTAAAGGACCCATCTTCCAAAGAAATTATAGTTTGAAATCATACCACGGTGTAGATGAGATGATTTTTTAGTTACAGAAAACGTTCAACATAAAATGTTCTATGATAATACATTGTAGGATATATCCTTATGATTGCTCAATACACGTTGGGGGCTATGTTCCACAGTGCAGTCCACTGACCCTGGACTGCTGACAACGATGAAAGCAACCCGCAATGAGATTTTACATCATTTAGAACATTCCGGAGAGTCTGAAAACAACATCCCCTTGACCTGGACCGCTTCTGCCTTCCCTCTATGGGGTTAGAGGAGAGCAGGCTGTGGGGATCAGAGAGCTTTCCAGTAACGGCTGTAGGCGGGAGACTTGGAGACTTGGAACACCCCGCTTCAAGATCTCCCAAAATGTTCTGACCATGGCTTTGATCACCCAGCTCAGAGTGTCCAGAACTTACTCTGGAAGGTTTCACCTACTGATTAAAGGCAACTTCTGATGGGCGTAGTCCTTAGAACCAGTAGCCTATGCCTGCCATGGCAAGAAGGGCAGGAAGGGGAACAAAGAGGGTCTTGGGCTAGGGAGTGATTTCATTCAGTGCCTTCCGCTGGGCTGAGGCATAAGTCCACAAGGGTTGGTGGCTTTTCTCTCCAAATATGCCCGATTCCCTGTTATTTCTGGCAGAAGTGGAAGAGGAAAGAGGCTCAAGGCATTTACAAAGGGGAGGGACTGAATGTTTCTTGCTGCCCACTTCTGGGTTTTTTCATGGTATGGAGCCAGCAGAAGCGCCACGTTTCAGTTTAGGTTCTGACTGGACACCATTTCCTCTTCCTCAGGGTCTAGAACTGCCACATTGAGACCACAGCCCTAGAAGGAACGTGTCAATCTTACGTGAAGGTTTGGAACTCCCTGAAATTTTAAGTAAAAGTGTCTGTGAATGAAAAAAATACAAGAAAATAAAAGTGTCTGTCTATGTGTGTGCATAATGACACAAGTTGCTCACACATAAGTCAAGCTGATAGTTCATTTTTCTGTAAAGAGTCCACAGCTCTCTTCAGATTCTCAAAGGGGTTCAGACACGGTATCCGCCATTATCCTGGAGCCCATTTAATGAAAAGTGATTTCCCAAATACAGCCGTGTAACTGAGCACCACTGCAAAATATGAGAAAGCACATCCCCAGCTCTGCGTAGAGGAGGGGTGAGAGTGAGGTTGCGGAGCTTCTCCGGGAGAATAACCCACTCAAGTTCATTTCTGGTTTTCTCCTGGCCCCTCCACACACTTTATCTGGGACTGTCCCATTCAGCAAATAGCAGCACAGGATGCTCAACTAAGTGCGAATTGCAGATAAGCAACACATAACTTTTTTTTTTTTAGAATAAGTATGTCTCATCTAATACTTGGGACATACTTATATTACAAATTATATGTGCAATATTTGAGGCATACTTATATGTGTTGTTTATCTGAAATTCAAGTTTAGCCAGTGTTGCGTATTTATCTGACAAGCCTGTGGCATTAGTCATTATTATACATGTTCTCACCAGTCTTTCTTTTCTTCTCAGATACATCTCCCCTTGCAATTCTGCGCCGAGGGTTTCCAGGTATTTTTTTGCTCAGGGCCAAACAGAGCAGAATTCCCCTTTTGGCCCCAGGGAGGTGCAAGCCTAGACCTCGTCAGCAGGGGGCACCATTTTCTTAAAATAGATCCCCAGCGGCTCTTCGGAGGCCTCAGAAAGAGAAAGTGAGGCTTTGAATGGAATTCTATTTGCTGCTCCCGTCTTCTCTCCCGAGCCGAGTCTCCCCACCTCACACCTTGCCAGACTTATCTCTGAAACAAGACTCTGCTCCTGTTACTTCACTCCTTAAATCACTTCGAAGGGTCCATAGTTACCACCAGAGCGTGGCATAAAAAGTGCTTCAGGATCCCACTAGAGTCTGTTTTTCCCCGCTTCAACTCCTGTTGCTTCTCCCCTCCGTGATCCCACCCACCTCACACTTTCAGCATTTCTACTCTCCACCAACTATTTGCAGTTTCCCTGTACACTATTTACTGCCATGCCTTTGTGCCCACAGTTCCCTCTGCTTGGAATTCCCTTTCCCACCTGGTTCTTCCAGCGTCTCCATTCATTCAAGACATCGCACCATGGTCCACCGAGACCAACCCGGTACCAGGCACTCAGTCCGCGCAGGAGATACTGTGCCCGAGGCAGCCACGCACGGCCCCTCCCTCGTGCATCCCACGATGGGGGCGGGGAGGAGAGGAACAATAAAAAAGGTATCAAATCAACATGATACTTAAAATTGGCTCCAATATGACTCCTTCCAGCAGTTGATGGTTCCCTCCTCTGGTCCTCTGATAGTTTTTCATTTTAAGGGTCCCAAATTCTGCCACCTGCCTGGTTGTTGCAGAAAGCCTGAATGAATGAAGCCAGCTAGTTGGAGTTAATAGTGAAGGGGTGGGGTGGAGAGCTGTGGGGGAGGTGTGTGGCCTGTGACAATATGAGACTCTGTGTCCCATCCAAAGGGGACAGTGGCTTATCACCTCTTCCGGATTTTTGCTAAATCTGTCATTTCAAACAAACAAAAAAAAGATGGGAATACTGATTTTTACATGAACTCCTCCAATTTTTAAAATTCTTTGCCAGCTAAACTAAACATGCCAATAGGGTCGATTTGGCCCAGGGCCACTAGTTCACCCTCCCCCCCCACCTTATTTCAGCACTGTATTATAGCCTTGCCTCTGATTAATATTTATGGATGTTTTCTCCCCTGAGACCATGTCCTTTTGCCCCTAACACATTGACTAGCACATGGTAGGTGCCACACATCCACCAATGTTCACGGAAGGGCCTAAAGGAGAGAGGGAGGAGGGACACGAACGGGGGAACAACAGGTTGTTGATGGAAGTTCTTATAACTCCTGCTTGGGCATGGGACAGATGGACCAAGGAAGCCTGAAACAGTTTATTGCTAGTGTGCCTGTGTGCATGAGTGAGTTCCCATGTTAGCAGGTGTGACAGCTGGAAAATGTGTCTAAGAACCATCAGCTCCTTTTTGGGTGGGCTCCCAAGACCTCCCTCCCCATTCTTGGTGGATGGGAGGGAGGAGAAGAAGGCAGGGCTCGCGGTGGACTCCTGGCTTCCTTCCAGGACCCGTAGTTGCTGGCGCAGAGATCAGAAAGAGCTTATATAGGCTTTGGGTACCAACTGATACAGCCTCAGGGGAAGGTGTCCAGCAGCTGCTGCCACCCACCGGCTCCCAGCTAGAGTGCCCACTGCATAGCAAACAGTTGCGGGGGGGCTCGCTTGAGCTGAGCAAGATAATAAAAATGAGCCTTTGTCAGGGAATTGGGAAGTCAAAACACACGGCTTAAAGAGAGGGATGGGGGGGGTGCTTGGACTCCCCGGTGCAGCTCCTCAGAAACAGAGCTGGAGTTTAAACCCTGGAGCAGTCTGCTGATTTCTGCGAATGGCATGTTGTCCTTTTTTTTTTTTTTTTTTTTTTAATCAAGAGAGGAGTTTGCCTTGTGCCCACACAAAGCATCTCATATGCATCCTCACTGCCCTGATGAATAAGAACATAACTTTGGAAAATAGACATCTGAAGCTTAGAAAGTACATTTCGTCTAATCTTCAGGAGAAACAACTAGATGCTTCAGGAATCAGAGCCTCCATCTTGGCCCTGAAACCTATTGTGAGGTTTGGAAAATGCCATTTTCTGAATCAGAGAGTGGGGAGGGTGTTGGGACAGGCTGAAGTGCATAGGAGTCATTCTGGAAGCTGGACCAGGGAAATTTCTGCCCCGCGGTTCCGGTGAGAGGTCCTTTGAAAGGCAGAGCCACCTCCGGCTCCCAGGCAGGGTGCCTCTTGCTCTCTACCGGTGCTTGGTCAGCCAGAAGCTTTGAAGCAAGACTTCCAGGAAGCAATGTCTCCCACAGGCGGTGCTGACTCAGCCCAGACTCCAAGCTTTAAGGCTGGTCCCTGTCCCAGAGAAGCAAGAGATGCAGAGGGGGGCTGTCCTCCTGGGCTGTGTTCCAGCTGCTGGGGGGGGGGGTGACAGGGACAGAGTGGCATGGACCCTGAATTGTTTAAGATTTTGCTAAGAGAAAGGGGACTTAATAGTGTCCTGATTCCTCTGGGTTCCAGCACCCTTAAATGAAGTCTATCTTTTCCATGTTCCTGGAGGCAGGGATGGTGGCTAATTCAGTACTTTTTGCATTTGGGAATGAGAGCAGCCTTCGGTATGTTCTCTGGCTCATTTCTAATCTGCCGTGGGGGTGGAGGTGGTGTGGCTGACCATCTCTCTGACTCTCCAGCATCCTCTTCCCCAGATTACCCTACTTGAGTTAAAGGGAGATTCATGAACCCTCTCTCCTCCTGACCTTTACCACAAACTACCTGATACCTTCCTGCCTCTGCTTCCCTCCTCCCTGCCCTCCCTTGCTTGGTCCTCTGCTGTCATTTTCCTCTCTCCATACTTCTACCTTCTCTCTGTGTGTCTATCTCTCTCTTTCCCTGCGGTCCTGATGGCAAATCCTTTCCCTGGCACAGACCCTCCGCTTGCTCGCCAGCCCTGCTGGGTTACTTTCCTCGTTCTGTAGCCGCTATCCAATTATCTCTCTGGCCAGGCTCATTGGGAGCCCTCTCCTCCTGCCGCCCTGCCTCCTGCCTTCCCGCCTCTGGCACTGCCATCACCCACGATTCATTTCCACTTGGGGATGAGGGTGGAAAACGGGAATGAACTGGGAGATATTTGGCAATCCATTCTGTATTCTACTCCAAGGGCCCCAGAAGAGAATTGTAGGGAAGAGGACACCATTTCCTGGAGTGTGAAGGGATGCAGGATCTAGTTTTAATGAACGTGGGATCAAAAGCTGTTTAGAGTCAGCCAGGCCCTTTAAAAACAAGGGCCCGTCGATAGGGAGGACGGGAGGCCTTTGCCACAGAAACGAAGCCGTGACTCAAAGGCGTCACGTAGATGCTTCTTGCTCATCCACGTTCCTGAGTTTAATGTCTTTGGCTTGGGAATTAACTTTGAGACTTTTCCAACATAGATATAAATAGAGCTCATAAATGCCATCACAGGCACTTTCCGATAAGGTGGCCTTTTAAGGGAAGGCTGGGCTCCCAAAGCAGAGAGTGTGAGTCAAAGAGCCTCTGAGTGGGTGTTCAGAGTACCTAAGACCAGCCTGCTGACCGGCCTGTGGCCAAGCAGTGGAGGCAGGAAGAGGAAGCTGCTGAAGGCTGCTGTGCCTGAAACCTCAGGAACCAAGGACCCGAAAGGAATGTTTATATCACTGATTCATCTGTTTATGCCTCACACAAGCTTTACCTGAATACCTACCTAGAAACACTGCTTGGTGCTAGAAATGAGAAAGAGGAAAAGAAAAAGAAATCTTGTCCCCATGGAGCTTACCACCTAGTGAGGGGCACAGACATGGGCTGGGTGAGCATGATTCAGGGGGAGAGTGCAGTGGGAGGGGAACCATGGGGAGCTCTGGCTCAAGGTTAGGGGGGCCTTACTTGCACAGCTGCCTGGAGGAACAGACGGGGAAAATCAAAGGCTGGAGAAGGAGCAGAGAATTGGCCAGGGGAAGGTGGGGCTGGGGGCAGGGAAAGGTGTGGGGAATACTATTCTGGTAAGAAGGAACAGCTCGAGCAAAAAGAGAGAACTTGGTTTACTGGCTGGAATTGAAAGTAGCTCTGTGTGTGATGGAAATCTGTATTGCTAAGCAGGGTGAAGGGTAGGAGAGCCCCAGGAGACAAAGGCCTGGTCCCTGGTAAAGAGCCTTTTGCCCTATTATCAAGGATGGACTTTATCCCGAGGGTAACAGGCAGCCGTGGAAGGGTTGCCTGCAAAGAAGTGAGTGCATTGGATTGGCATTTTAGGAAGCTGACTCTGGCTGCAGAGCAGAGAATGAACTGGAAGGGGAAGACCAGAGGCTGGGAGGCCAGGGAGGAGGTTGCCATCATTCAAGAAAGAATTGGGGAAGTGTCAGTGAAGGCAGAAGGAAGCAGGTAGAGCTGGGCCATAGCTGAGGGATGGAATTGTCAGAATGTGGGGGTGCATCTGAAGTGGGTTGGAGGAATTGGGGGTTGTTCCTAGTTCCCAGACTCAGCTGCTTGGTGGGACAGAGAAACCTAGAAGAGAAGCACATTTTATTTATTTTTTAAACAATTTTATTTGACAGAGAGAAACACAGCTCAAGAGGGAACACAAGCAGGGGATGGTGAGAGAGGGAGAAGCAGGCTTCCCACTGAGCAGGGGGTCCTCAATCCCAGGACTCCGGGAATATGGCCTGAGCCAAGGGCAGATGAGAAGCATATTTTAGATCTGCTCTGAGGTGCCTGGGGAACATCCACCTGAGGCTATCAGGCTGCTAGTTGGGTGTGTCAAGTCAGGAGCTCAAGAAAGTTCTGGCTTAAGATGGATTTGGAACATTCTCTAGCAGATGGTGGTAGTGGAACCATGAAAGTGAATGAGCGAGCTGGAGGCAAGTGAGGACAGTATGAGGAGGAGAGGAACCGAATAGAATCCAAGAAATATGGATATAAAAAGGATGGCCAAAGGCAAAGCCCCAAAGGAGACTGAGAAGGAGCAGCCAGAGAAACAGAAGAAAAACCAGGAGAAATGGTCTTCCTTCTCATGTCAAGAGTGCCCTGACTTCCCTTTAGGAATTCATTCCTCCCTGTCCTGGGCCCTGGGGTTTGGGCCCTAGAGGAGAGATACTGGCTGGCTCTGCCTAATCCTCCTTCCCCTCCTCCCACGGTACCCTGGTAAAGAGCCTTTTGCCCTATTATCAAGGATGGACTTTATCCCGAGGGTAACAGGCAGCCGTGGAAGGGTTGAATCAGAGCAGCCTTCAACCATTCCGGCCGTGGAAGGGTTGAATGAGAGAACCCCCCCACCCCGCTCTCTGTCTCCAGCTACTCATTTCCCTTGAGTTTCACAGTCTGAACGCTGCCCCTGGCATGATGATATCCGTATCTCTGGGCTCTTTTGCTTCTTCATTCCCCTTCTCCACATCCCTAGCCTACCAACCTTCCATGTAGGCTTCCAACCTCTACTCAAGGCTTCCCTCATGTTCAGAGAAGACCAGGTCTCCCTGTCATTCATTGATTCCCTCCTTTGTTTGTTCACTAAGTGCCTGTTGTTCACTGGCCCGCACTATGCCCTATGCTGGGACATTCTGGAGAGCAGAACGGACCGCTTTGGAACTGACACTTGATTAAGTGAGACCGATAATAAACCAGTAAATACTCAAAAAATTAAAAATTGTTGTTAGTAATTGTGAGGGAAGTAAACCATGAAGACAATGGAAGGTCCTTGTTTGGGATAGGGCGAGGTGGTCCGAGGAGGTTCTCTGCAGATGTGAAATTAAACTGAGACCTGAAAGAACCAACCATGTGAAAAGCTAGAGTGGAAGTGCTCCATGCAGAGGGAACAGCAACTGAAAATGTCTATGGCAAGAACAGTCCTGCTGGGCTTTACAAGTTCCAAGAATTAACACATGGCCGGCATGGCTAAAGACAGGGAAGAAGGGACATGAGATATTGTTGAACCTGAGACTCTTGTAGGCGGGTGTACAAAGTTTCGATTTTACTCTTGGTTCAACGAGAAGCATTCAAAGGTTTTAGCAGGGGTGCAGCATAATCTGACATAAGCTTTAACTAGATTGCCTTGGCTGCTGAGTGAAGAATGGATGGAGGGACAAGTCAAGTACTAGGAACACTATTTAGGATCTCCTCAGTGTAGTTCAGGCAAAAGAGGGTGGTGGCTAGGACTTCAATGGGACTGCGACGATGAAGAGAAGTGGATGGATTCAAGGGATACATTGAAATTAGAGTTTCTGCGACCTCCTGATGGATCAGATGGGAGGTGTCGGCTGGAAAAAGGAAGTGAAGGATGATGCCTGATTCCTGGCTGGCTTGACTTGATCTACCCCAGCCTCATTGGTCCCTCTATCCCATTCCTTGGAGCCCCTGAAGCAAATCTTCAGAAGCCCAGAGCTTGAGAAGGAAGTGCCATTTGAAAACCACTGGGTTGAAGAATCTCTGTGGTTCCTCTCAGTCTTGGATTTCTTTAAATTCTTTAAATTCAGATGGGAAATCCCTATCTGAATAAGGAAAATATTTCTATTTCTTTCTACTTCTCCTGTAGTTACATTGGTAGAGCTCTGTACCCAAGGAGCATTCAGGAAGTGCCAGTTGATGGTCCCCTTTGGCACAGATCTTCTATAATTGAATTTTGGATTAAATTCTTTTTTTAAAAAATAGGATTCTAACATACAGTAAACTTGCAATTGAAATCAATTTGCCTTGATAAAGGAGAGCCATGGATAATATAAAATTATAAAATCCAAAGTCATTTCTACTTGAGTTGAGGCAGAGAAAAAAATGTGTTTTTGCTAAACTAATGATCTACATTTAGGTATATCTTATTTTAGGGCAAATGCCAACAGGTGGTAGATCAATCCCATTCAGAATAGGACCAAAAAAAAAAAAAAGCCACGCTGAAAATAATCCATAACAGTGAATAATCTCTACCTGCTAATACATTCTTTGTTGAAAGTGAATATCAGCCCTCTAAAACTTATTTTGAAGCAATGACTTCAGGTTATTTTTAGACAGAGCTAAAGATGCACTGGATGACTGTGTTGCCAGTCCAAGGCAAAAATCAGAAGAAAGCTAGGACTCAGACTTACCACTTCCTCTCTGCTCATTCCCACTGCTGCTTCTTTGCCTGCTCCAATCCTCGCACATCATATTTGCCAGCCATTTTTTCAGGGTTAAAAACTCAGAACTTCAATTGATCTGTAAGCACATTGGTCAAATCCTCAGATAAACACACCATTATAAGCCTTTCGTGTTATTGAAGAGGGAAGTAAAGTGATGTAATGCCTTTTGAATGCCGAGCTCTTGTGAACAAATAGCACGTCATTTGATGCTGCTTATTACCCTATGATAGGAGGCCCACGTCGCAGAGGAGACAGGACAACTGGTCATTCAGCATCTGCTCTGCAAGCCTTCTGCTGCGGGTTACACCAGGGGGAAGGAGTGTTTTTGTTTTTTTGTTTTATTGAGAAGGAGTGTTAAACATTTCACCATGGACACCATAGCGGCATGGCAGCCAGGGCCCAGGACGGTGACCAAGGCTGGCAAAATGGGTGCTAACCTCCTGGATGTGGGGTTGCAGCATGAGGCACAAAGATGGAAGAAGTTTACACATCTTTTGCCATGGTAGCAGCTGGTGGTGGCCCTCTGTGGCAGTGCCCAGCAGTGGGACCTCCTGGCCACACTGCCCGGGGGAAGAAGGCTGTTCTTCCCCCATGAGCTTTCGGTTCTCAGCCAGATTTCTTAATCTGATTCTTGACGTCCTGGAGGCCAGAGGTATTTCTTCAGTAAATTCCAGTTTGGGTTGAGACAGCTGGAGCTGGTACGATTCTCGCAACCAGAGAGCCTGACCCATCTGTGAGGAAACAGACTCCAAGTCTTGTCCACGGACCCTAGCTAGCAAGTGGCGATGTTCTGGCTGAGAAGTTTGGGCTGTTTCCTTGACTCCCTGCTTCCCAAAGATCTTGAAAGAATTTGAGAAGAGGAGGGAGCATGGTGTACAGATGAAGGCAGGGCTCGGAGACCAGCAGCTCTATGAACATTTACCCCCAAACTCACATTCAGTAACATGCGTCTAAATAAGCAGGGTCTGCTCTGTGCCACGGACTCCACTGTGTTCACATATCATCTCGGTTAATCCACACCACAATATGATACGGTGGATGTTATTTTCTCCGTTGTTCGGGTGCAAAAACTGAGGCTCACAGAGGTTTTGTCCAAGTTCATATTATAATAAGTGTTCATGTTGAACTTGAGTCTCCAGACAAGGAGGCTGGAAGTCATTCATTAAGCCATAGCTTGCTTGCTATGAAATTTAATCAATGAATCGATATTTCTTCACGGCCAGTTTTCCATTAACCCCATTGTGGCCTCAACACCACCTCATCAACGTGATCTTGTTGGCTTGCTTCCTTGCATTTGGCTTTACCCTTGTGTCCCCGAGTATGTCATCTGTCTCCGTTCTTTTAGACTTGGAACCTCCAGAACACAGAACCAGGCCTCCCCACCAAGGATATTCCTTCCTACATACACATCTCTGATGTCCCTGAGGGGGTCCACCACAGCAGGGCTTGGAGCTGGGGTTCATTGCCTGGCCTACTGAATCACTGGACTTGGGGCTGGGGTGCATTGCCTGGCCAACTGAATCACTGCATAGAGAGCAGAAAAGGACTGTATCTTGCTACAGTGTTTACAACAGGATAAGAGTCTGGACTCCTCTTCCGTTCAGTCCTGCCTGCCTCCCCCTGCCCTACGGCTTTAAGGGAAGTCTTGCCTTTGCTTACTGGACTGTACAATGGAGCTGAAGATCCTCGTTGGCCACGTGAAGACCAGATGTCTTGCGGTCTTTTGAGACAGAGCCCTTGCCCAGACCTGGCTCATGCTGGCCAATGAATACGTTGTTATTTGTGTTTTGGAATTAAGAAAACAGAATTCGGCACAGTTTCCTACCACCACAAGGAGCAGTGAATTGAACTGGTGCCATTGTAAGCTTGATTGTTGTTGCATAGATAAAACCCTCATTAAGTCCCTCAAGGGGAGAAAAAAAATTTATTTTGACGAGAGAGAAATGGGGAGGGGGTCTTCTTGCTTGTCGGCAGTTACAACAATAGTAAATGGAGGGAATAATGAAATAACTGCACTTTCCCCCCCAAACCTCCTCAAGAGGCTGGGTGAGTTTTTAATTAGTGCTTCGTTTTCAATAAATCCGTATCTGTACGTGGTGCTGATGCTTTCCTGGATAAGGGAAAGATAATAATGAGATTCCTATTTTTCAGTCCCACACTAAAGGGATGCCTCGTGTATTTAATCATGCTGTAGAAATCCTGGCAGCTTTCTCTGAGCCCAGCCTCTGCTCTAATTACATTTCTAGATTTTAGTAAATTGAAAGGGAAAATGTAGGAACAAAATAATTAAAACCGAAGAGGAAGTGCATATTAAAAAGGAGAAACTGTTTAAAATTCTTCCACACAGTGTTTCCAAGGACATCTATAGTCGTTTCATCAGATCCACACCAAATCAAAGCCCTTTGTACAGAGGCTGGTGGATCACATCTCAGGTGGGCGGGATGGTGACCACAGCAGAGCGGGAGCCTCACTGCACCAGGCTACAGATGGGGTAGGACTCATGTCCTTCCAGATCTCTGGAGATTCAGGGCCAGCCTGGGCAAGCTGCTAGCACGACTCACTAGCCCTGAGGAGTCCCGTCCCAGGTGCCTGCCAGGCAGAATCTGGCTACACCGTATAGATTAGCCCCAAGTGTGAGGTAGCCAAACCATGCTATCCCTGCCTCTGGTTTCCTTTTTCTGCACCCTTTCCCCCCGTTTATGCTCCTCCTCCCAAGAAGTACCCTTTTTCCTTCCTTGCCAATATGTGGACTCTGCAGTGAAGAGAATAGGAACTGAGCAGCTTCAGTGCTACCAAGTGTCAATTACTTGAACCAGGTTATCCGGTTATACTCTGAATTTTCACAAGGACTGAAACCTTGCTGGCTTCAGCTAAAGGAATCAATGTTTGTTGAGGGTGACGGTGAGTGGAACCTTGCTGGAAAGTTTCAAGCATCAGCCTACTAGGCGACAAAAGCTCTTTCTGTTTTAAGTGAGGTAGGTCCACATCATGGTGGAAGTTAGGACCTCCATCATTTCTTTTTCTTACTCTCTTTCTTTCTTTTATTTGACAGAGAGAAATCACAAGTAGGCAGAGAGCCCAATATGGGCCTCGATCCCAGGACCCTGAGATCATGACCTGAGCTGAAGGCAGAGGCTTAACCCACTGAGCCACCCAGGCGCCTACCTCCATCATTTCTTGATCATGTTGTCTGAGATATGGTCAGAGCAAGCTCAAGGAGCGTGGAGGGCTTTGTCTATGATTCCTAGGACATTTTAAATTGGGGGATTTAATAGGGCATGCCTGTGTGCTTAAAAGTGGAAGGCAGCCTGGTACTGTCAGGGGTTTCTTTCCAAACCCCTGTGGCTTTGCTCCTGGGCTCCTGCCTTCCCTAATGAACAGAATCACCAGCCACCTGGCGCCAGGACGCATGTGGCAGGAGACAAGTGAGTACAGTCTCCTGGAGACAGTTCCATGGCAGCAAAGCTTCCGGAAGCTGTTCCCAAGGCAGGGCTCACTTTATTACCCCATGACCTGCAGGCTCACCTGGCTGCTCTTTTGGGTTCAATGCCTCTGACAATTCAGTGTGGGTGTCTGTGTAATGATACTATGTCAGTGAGGAAAACAGATAATACCCGCTCCAGATAATTTGGCCTGATTCCGTAAGAACAATTTTTAAAAAAGATTTTATTTATTTATTTGACAGAGAGACGCAGTGAGAGAGGGAACACAAGCAGGGGAAGTGAGAGAGGGAGAAGCAGGCTTCCCGCCAAGCAGGGAGCCCGATGCAGGGCTCCATCCTGGGATCCCAGGACCACAACCACAGCTGAAGGCAGACACCCAATGACTGAGCCGCCCAGGCACCCCAGGAACAATTTTTGAAAGTTAAGCTAAAGAAAAGGATCACAGCCATAACAAATATCCCACCACTGACATTATCACTCTAACGTGGGGATGACTTTTTTTTCCCTCCCAGGGCCAAGATGCTTAGGTTTTTTTTCTTTTACTCAACTCAGGATTCACTGATGGCCCTTGGGAGCCAGGATATGAGGCCGCCTGGGGACCCGCGTGTCCAAGACAAGATATTGTCACTGCCCCTCCTTTCCCCAAGAGGATGGTCCTTGATTTTGTTCCCAAATTTTTGATGCCAAAATCTAAGTGACTTAAAAGTCTTTAGAATTATCATAAAGTCCAAAAAATAGTTTATTGACACAAAGCTTCCTGAAAAAGTGAGGGAATGCAAGTTAAAGTTGTCGGTAATCCATCCACTTCTTGCAAATATAAACTGCTATTGTTCAATGCCTTTATAGTTACGCTGACCACCCCGACTCCCCACCACCCTCACCCTCAATAGGCCTCTATTTGGTCCTCGCACCTCCCGTGTTCCCGCCTCTTTCTACTCAGGCCCCTCCTTCCCCTCAAATCCCCCGGCCCGACGCGGGGGGGGGGGCGGCGCGACGCACGCGCACTAAGGGAGATAGGCGGAGTCTTAAGGAAGAGGGAGGAGGTGCAGGAGAACCAGGGAGGGGAGAAAAGGGGAGGAGGCCGCGTGGGGTGGGGCCCGGCGGGTACGCGCTCGCTGCGTCTACGTGCTGACGCCATGACGCCCCGGCCGGTGTGTGTTGGTGTGTGTGTGTGTGAGTGTGCGCGCTCCGAGTGTGTGTGTATTTGTGTATCGGCGGTCCCGCAGGTCCCGGATGTTGCGGACAGTATGAAGCGAGCGCAGGGGGACGGGGACCAGCAGCTGTCGTCGCCGTTCTCAGGTGAGTGGGGGGAGGAGAGTCAAGGGAGAGGGTTGTCCTGTCGAAGTGTGTGGGGGGCGCCTCCCTTAAGAGGTGACTGACCCCCAACTCCCCCCGGCCCCCCGCCCCGCCACACACGTACTGTTCCATATCCCACATCCTGGGTTACGTGGCCTGGGAATGCCAGAGCCTAATCAACCGTTCCTTCCCCAATCCCAAGCATTCAGGAGACACAAATGCGCCCCCTGCCTTCAGCCCCCCCATCATCTTCCCAGCCCCATCCCCCTTGCCAAATAGTGAGCTGTCGCCTGCGGCGAGATGGGTGACTGCGCATGCGCGAGTGTGAACGAGCTGGGGGTGCCTGTTCTCTGCCCCCGGGGCGCATGCGCATCGCTGTGTTGCAGGGACCTGCGGGATAAAGAGCCCCTTGACCACGCGCCCGCCTCCTTCGCAGACAGTGGGCTGCGGGATAGTGCGCCTGTTGCTGCTGTCCTAAAGGGAGAGTTTAAATTATTTGACGGACTTAATGACAAAGCAGTATTTGCATCTGGTGTTGTCCTAGAGACTTCCAGGCTACTAACGCCTTCCAGAGCCAACGTTCCCCCACGCTGACCCTTCTCTTGAAACTGTCACTGCAATTTCCAGTTCCAGCATTACTTTTCTTTCTTCCCACAGTCATGCTGTACTTTTCATACAAGTATTCCTTAAATTTAGGAGTAGGTGTCCCAACCCATTCAATTATTCTGGCAGGGGATTTGGGGGCTTTTTTTTTTTTTAAGATTTTATTTATTTGACAGCGAGAAACACAGCTAGAGAGGGAACACAAGCAGCGGGAGCGAGAAAGGGAGAAGCAGGCTTCCCGCCGAGCAGGGAGCCCGACGTGGGGCTCGATCCCGGGTCTCCGGGATCATGCCCCGAGCCAAAGGCAGTCGCCCAACCAACTGAGCCACCCAGGCGCCCCAATTTGGGGGCCTTTTTAAGGAGGACTAAGGATTACAAAAAAGAAAGTAAGGACTACCTTTTAGTAAAATTCTTAATTATCTTTGTAGAACTAGATAAGATAGAGATAAAGAACACAGTGTAAGGCTTAGAGCAGTAACTGTAAATCAAGACATCAGGGTTCTCTAATCTCCAGCTCTCCTACTTCGTGTGACCCATTTGCCTCTTTTTGCCTCTTCCTTTAAAAAAAAAAAAAAGAATCTTCCATTGGACTTTCGTTTTAGCTATACATTATTGATGCTCTGTGAACATTACACAAAAACAAAAGCAATCGGAAACTACTAGTGGAGGATAACTTACCCAGTGGAGGTTTTAACTTTAAGCAGTGGGAGTGATAATTGCTTGCCCATTTGGAATAACGAGCAGTATAACATAAGGAACTCTATAAAGTACAGTAATATTTCAGTGATCTAGGTCCTAGGTTTTCAGCTGGCAGATTCTTCATGGTCCTTAATTTGCTGCTCTATGGCCACTCTTGGATACTCGATGCTTCTTCCCTCTGCCATCAGAATAGGGTGAGGGAATGATAAATTCTTAAAAGCAGAAGGTTTACTGAATAGCAATGGAATGAATAGCTGAATTGTTGCGGTGGGGCCTAGCTTTTTGTTTGTTTTTCAGTTATCTTTGCCAAACCTGTTTCCTACCTAGATAGCTGGAGATGGGTGATATTAGTAAGCCTTATTTTCTGTTTTCTTCCCTTTGTGTTCTTTCTTTGGTATTCCAGCAAGGCTTTTTTTGGCTGCCATTCTTAACTGTAGGACCTTATGTTTTGGGGCCTTAAAGTATATATTTACGTTTTTTTTCACTTCCCCTTTTAACCCGGGCCTTTGCATGGTTCACCTGTCTTTTGTGCTGTTTTCGGTTGCCATGGTTACAGTGGGACCCAAGAGATGACACAAGAAGCAGCACAGGAATTTGGGGGGCATAAATCATCCTGTTCTCTACAAAGAGCTGGGGACTCATCTTGTGTTCCTTGTGTAAATACTGAGGAGTATTAAGTAACTGTGACAGCTCCATACCTGGGGTGGGGATGGTTGGTGTCTGTTGGCACTTCAGTGACTTCTGTTAGAGCTCTATTTCATAGTGGATACTGAATTGGAAGATGTTCAGTGTTGCCTGTGTCCAGACTTACATCAGGTTCTGGTAAACTTGAAAGAAAACTATTGAGGTAATAAGTACCCATTTCTCAGGAGGTTTCTGTCATCTGTGGTGCTTTGTTTTTATCTGGAAGCATTTCATCTGGTTGAATTCACTGAAGCCTTATTCAGAAATTTTAATGGTGTAAAGGCATGATTGCTTTTAGGATTAAGATGAGTATCATTAATTTGTGTTGGTGCAGAGCCATGTTTAAAAAGTCTCTTTAAAATGGGAAACACCTGGGGCGCCTAGGTGGCGCAGTTGGTTAAACATCCCACTCTTGGTTTTGGCTCGGGTTTTGATCTCAGCGTTCTGAGATCGAGCCCCGGGTAGGGCCCTGGGTTCAGCTTAGAGTCTACTGAAGACTCTTTCCCTTTCTCCCTCCCTCCCCCACCTTGCACTTGCTCTCTCTCTAAAATAAATAAACATTTTTAAAAATAAGATGGGTAAAACACATGAAACAAAATTCAGAAGGTACACAGGGAGAGAAAAATCTTCCTTCTCTGTCCTCTTTTCATCCAGTTAAACCTTCCTAAGCCCTCCGCAAAAGAAACTTGTTACCCTTACCTTGTTTACCCTTCCAGAGATAGTCAGTGCTTTTACAAGCATATAAAACTATGTACCCTTTTAAGCTTTTGTTTTTATTTACTGTTTTACACAAACGGTAAGATACTATAGTCATTGTTCTGCACTTTGCTTTTTTCATGAATCTTGGCCATCATTCCATACAGTAATAGAAAACCTTTTCCTTTTTGAAAGATGACAGCTACTGCCTTATACAGGTGTACCATCTTTCAGCCAGCTCTTATTATTGGATACTTAGGTTGTTTCCAGTGCTACAATTAATTCCTTTTATGCGCTTTTTAGGTACATGGGTATCTTTGGGGTAAATTCCCAGTGCAAGTGCTGGATCAGAGAATGTATGCATTCTTAATGTTGTTAGATACTGCCAAATTGCTTGCTGTAGAGGTTGTACAAATTTATATTCCTGCCTCTTTCCTCACCAGCATTGTATTATCAATTTTTTAAATCTTTGTACAGTCTTTTATCTAAAATTTTAAGTTCATTATGTAGATTGTTAAGCTTCATTATACCTAGGAGTTGTGGATAAATACCATCGCTGTTTTGCAGATGGGAGTGGTGGTGGAAGATAATGTTCCTCTGAAGAGTAATGTCATGAGAATAAAGTCATATGTCTGGATAACACAGCAAAGCCATGACACTTCTCAGAAGACATGTAAAACTTATGCTTCCTTTAACTCTTAGATGCTAGTTTCTCTATGCAAAATTCTGTAAGCCCATAAGTGATGTTTTAAGATACCCTTTTGCTAGCTTTGACTCAAAATTGTTTGTACAAGCAAACTGCCATTCTGTTGAGGAATTGAAAAAGCGAACCCAGTTAGTTAAAGGTGCTTTACTCAGTGCTTTCACAAGATAATGGTACTAGTACTTTTTAAAAGTCTCGTGATTATAGAATATTTCACTATGAGCTGTGAGGAAATAGAAAAGAACCTAAAAGTGCCTGGGCCTGAAGGGGCTCACTGACTTGTTAGAAAACCAAATTTATTGAATATGTGAAATAGTAGTGAACACTTAGAATGGGAACATAATACACTGTGTTCCATGGGTTCTTTTTTTCTTTTAAAGATTTTATTTATTTGACAGAGAGAGACAGCGAGAGAGGGAACACAAGCAGGGGAAGTGGGAGAGGGAGAAGCAGGGTTCTCATCAAGCAGGGAGCCCGATGCGGGGCTCCATCCTAGGACCCTGGGATCACGACCTGAGCCAAAGGCAGATAGATGCTTAATGACTGAGCCACCAGGCATCCCTCACCCCTCACTGTGTTCCATGTTGAGAGGACTTTGTAAAAGAGTGATAAGGTTTAGAGGAGAGTTACTTTGGGAGGTTTCTTGGAGGAAGTACATTTTGAGCCCTTCCCCACCTCCTCCTTTTACAACTGTTTATGTAAAAAGTTTTAAACATACAGAAAAGTTTAAAGAATAGTACAGTTATCACCTTTATACCATTTATCTCTTAGATTCCATCATTTACATTTTGCTATATTTGCTTTATGTATATATGTGCACTTGTGTTTATATATAATATGTAAATTTTTATATTGTAGACATCATGACATCTTAATACTTCCATACTTTAAATATTTTAGATGCGGGGCGCCTGGGTGGCTCAGTTGGTTAAGCAACTGCCTTCGGCTCAGGTCATGATCCCAGAGACGGGATCGAGTCCCGCATCAGGCTCTCTGCTCGGCAGGAAGCCTGCTTCTCCCTCTCTCACTCCCCCTGCTTGTGTTCCCTCTCTAGCTATGTTTCTCTCTGTCAAATAAATAAAATCTTTAAAAATAAATAAATAAATAAAATAAATATTTTAGATGCATCTTTTTAGACTGTTTTGCTTAATTGTTGTTAGAATATATTGTCATAGTTAAGGCAATTAACAGTCATTTCCTAAAACCATCTAATATCCAGTTAGTGTTCAGATTTGTCTCTAGACGTGTGTCTTTAGTCTCTTTAAATCTAGAGCAGTTTATTTAGAAGCCACAAGAAATTGCCTTTATGAAGAGACCAAGCCATTTGTCTTATTGAATATATCACTTCTGGAATTTTCTGATTGTTGTTTCATTTAATTTCTCCCTTTATGCCTGTATTTCCTATAAACTGGCATTTAAGTCTATGGTCTGATTAGATTCAGGTTAAACACTTTTGGTAATTCTTCATAGGTGTTGCTCTGTACTGCCTATTGGGTCACAATAAGAGAAGTAATGTCATAATATCCCATTATTAATGATGTTTAGTTTGTTTGATCATTTATTTAAAATGATAAATACCAGATCTCCAGTGTAGACATTTTTTCCTTTTGTAGTTAGTAAGTAATCTGTAGAGTAGTGAAACTGTGGAACTATACTATTCCACTTCTCCAGCAGTCTGTCACCTAATGATAGTGAACCTTGTCTGGACCAGTTACTCCTTTGGTTGTTGCAAAATGCTAATTTTCCAATTCTGCTATCCCTTTTACGTTGATTAGCCTTCAGTTTTCTGTGAAGATTTCCCTCATCAATTAAGAGTAATTATAATTTCTATCAAAAGATAAATTCTTAATTTTCCTTTTAACAATTTCCTGAGTAAGGAAATGGTATAATAATCACCTCTAAGGTTGGCAAATGAATTGTTTCTTTTTCTCACTTTCTTTGTTTTGGTATCATTGTAAATTCAGGACCATAATTTATTCTACATGTTACCAACAGTTATAGACATTTTTTGGAGCTCAAAATATCCCATATTTGGCTTGTGCAGATATTTTAAGTTTGATGTATGAGTGCTTCCTTGCCCTCTTGTACAAGAAGTTCCTGCCTCACTTTGTGTTTTTCCTTTCCTAGTTATGGAATTGTGTGTGTGTGTGTGTGTGTGTGTGTGTGTGTGAGAGAGAGAGAGAGAGAGAGAGAGAGAGAGAGAGAGAGATGTGTTATGTATACATACCCATATGTAGGATTTGTATATATATCATATCTTCCCTTTTATTATGTTGTTCATCATGGAGCTTCTGGAGCCAACATCTAAAAACTAAAGGTGCCTTTATTCTAACACAATGCACCTAGTGTTTGACTCACCTTTGTGCCACTGACATAGTTGGATTCTGAATCTTAGACCTCACAGATTCCTTGTTTTCAATACTCTTTGTGAAATAAATAAATACTCTTTGCGAAAGACAGGTAGTGCCTCTGAAGACAGCTTTGCACCACCCCCACCTCCCCAGTATAAGGTTAGCTGAGGAAGAGACTGGGAATTTCTTCTCTCATGAGCAACCTTGCTTTTTTTCAGGATGAAAAGTATGCAAAATGGAATTTAGAGACGGAAATTGTGTTTATGAGCTTTCTTGCAAATGTGGGGTTTGAGTGTTCTGTAAAAGCTTCTTCTCGTGTACGTGCACAAGCATGTGTTTGTCTTTCCTCCTTTTTCTTCATTTCGACATGGTTCTCCACATGGTTAGAGCGTTTCGTAAAATTATGCTATGGCGGCATGTTTTTTTCATTATCACTAGATTTTCATTGTTAAAAAAAGGAATAAAGCAAATTGTTGTTAATTAGGGAAATTTTTCAGATAGGCCATGAACTCTGATATCTAGCTGTCTTAACTCAGGGTCTGGAATAGTGCTGAATCCTGTGGATTTCTGTCATGTACTGTAGACTCAGAAATGTTGGCACATCCAGTGTTTTCTTAAAATCCATCACACTAATGAAGGTTAATACAAATAAAAGGTACAGTGACTGCATTTTAACGTGGGCTTTAGGGGCTGGACTAATTCCTGCCTTAGCAGAATATGTTTTATTAGACTCTTACCATGTAGTGGCTTTTTGAGTAATCTGACTGATTTCAGGTTACTCATGGCCTGAAAATAACAGTATTGTAATATGTATCTGAAATTCTTTTTCTTTTTTCTTTTTCTTTTTCTTTTTTACTATCTTGTCATATTTCCTTCAAACTTAATGAGGTTATTCTCAACCTGGTTTCAGAACAATGCTGGGCCCATATTAAACTCTGGATGTGTATGCAGGGAAGCATACCTGTTTTTGTGTGTGTTTGTTTTCAGGCGTAATGAATCAATCTGAAAGGGTGTGCTGACACATTTTGCCACTAGGATCCAGCAGCTTCTTTTATTTTTGTTTTTGACAAGTTCCCATTCTAGGAAAAAAGATTCTGAAGTTTAATCTCTCTGGGAAGTGTCTGGGCCTTCATTCTTACAACTGTAGTCATGTTTTAATAGACTTGGCAGGAGTTGCCTAGCTGCTCTGTGTGGCAAAGCTGGTCATGCCGCTTGGGGAGAGCTGGGTGCAGACCTCAGAGTGGGAGTTAGACATTCAGACAGTAACCCTTATTTGACTGTGAAGACCTTTCTTCTTGACTGTTTGTTTCTAGGAAGCTCTTGGCACAAATCTTCCTACTGTGGCACTAGCTACATTAGAGAAGGGCTTGCGGTAGTTTTCTGAAAGCCTCCAATTCTCCTCTCTAGCGTATCTGTCTATTCTATTTGTAAGAAAAATGTATGTAATAATTCATCTCCTGAATTACATAATATGAGTGGAGTCATGTGGTATTTGTCCTTTTGTATCTGGCTTATTTCCTGTAGCCTGATGTGTTTGAGGTTCATCTGTGTCTAGCACATGTCAGAATTTCCTTCCTTTTTAAGGCTGAATAATATTCCATTGTATGCATACACCTCACTTTGTCTGTTCATTTATCCGTTGGTGTTCACTTGCGTTGCTTCCACCTCTTGGCTACTGTGAATCATGCTGCTCTGAACATGGGTGCTCAGCTATCTCTTTGAGATCCTGCTTTCAGTTCTTCTGGATATATACCCAGAATTGAATCATATGGTATTTCTATTTTTAATTTCTTTGAGGAGCCGCCATACTGTTTAATATAGAGGCTGCATCATTTTACATTTCTACCAACAGTGCACAGGGGTTCCGGTTGCTCTACATCCTCACCAACTCTTATGATTTTCTTGGGGTTTTTTGATAGTAGCCATCCTAAGAGTGTGTTTAAATTTTTTCTTAACTTTATCTTCTATTGAAACTAAGTTTTAAACTTCAACAGAGTCAGATTTTAGTATGTTTTCCACTTCGTGTGTTTTTATGTTTTAATAAAGAAATCCTCCTGTATACTGGGGTTAACAGTAATGTCTTATACTTTTTTCTTAAAGTTTTAATGTTTTGTTTTTCACTTTAGGTCTCTGATCCACACAGAGTTTATTTTGATGTTTGCTGTGAAGTAGGACTCTTTTTTTCTATAAGGATAACCCTGAAGTAGGAATTTAATTTTTTTCCATAAGGATAAACCAGTACCCCAGCATCATGTACTGAATGGTCATGTCTGTCCCTTATGACTTTATAATGCCGCTTATGTGTTTCTGTATTCCCTGGTCTGTAATTCTGGTCTCTTTGCCTATCTCATATTACTACTATACTGCCTTAATTATCTTAGCTTTATAATCATTTATATGTAGTAGGGCAAGTCTCCCTACTTTGTTCTTTTTCTGTTCATTAGTCTCCCTGAAGAACCCTGTCAGGTTAGTATACTTTAATGAAGCCATTTGCTGTCTAAAATATATTGACATGATATATAATGGCCTTCTCCAAAATAAACAACACAACAAACTAAGCCTCCCTTAATCTAGCAGCTGACCACTAAGTTTGTCTCTTGTTCTGAATAAGGCTGTACTTTCCATTTAAATTTTAGTTTTGTTGGAGTGTTTTTCATTTTATATGGGGATATGATCTTTAAATGGAGGAGAACCTTGTTATAATTTGGTGTCTCCGGTAAGGACACCAATAAAACACTCTTGGTAACAGTATTGAAGTTCTGTGGTGTTAAGGCTTCTTGATCCTAAGGAAAAGAGACCTATTTAAAGTAACATATAAAAGATTTTTCAAAAGGAAATAGTTGTAGTAGAATCCAAGGAGAAGCTGAACAACAACAAGACCTTAGGGCTGGAATCAAAACAGTTCCAACGACTTCAGCAGTAAGACTTAATGGACTCTAGTGTTCTGCCATAAATAGACCTCAGTATCCATGAGGCTTAATTCAGATTCCTGAATGATACCTGATTTGGCCAATCTAAGGCATGATTTTGCCTGGGCTAGGTGTCTGCTTATGTTCAACTCTGGTTAAGGATGGGCAAGGGAAGATTTGCTACAAACAGCAATTTTGGGAATGGCTGGAATCAGAGCCAGATTCTCTTAGAGCAGTGGTTCTCAAACTTTTTTGTCTCAGGGCTCTGGACTTTTAAAAATTATTGAGGACCATAAGAGCTTTTGTTTATGTGATTTATATCTGTTGATTTACCAAACTAGAAGTTAAAGTCAAAAACAGTTTAAAAAAATTAATTACCTAGGGGCACATTGGTGGCTAAGTCAGTTAAGCATGCAGCTCTTGGTTTCAGCTCAGGTCATGATCTAAGGTCGTGGGATCGAGCTTCCCGTTGGGCTCTGCACTCAGTGGGGAGTCTGCTTGAGAGTCTCTCTCTCCCTCTGCTTCTTCCACCCAATTGGGAGCATACACTCTCTCACTCTTTCTCTAAAATAAATAATTACCTCAAAAAAACATATCTCATGTTAACTTAAATATCTTTATGAAAAATGACTTTTTTAAAAAATTAGAGGAATGTGGCTTTCTGTTTACACTTTTGCAAATCTCTTAAATATCTGACTTAAGAGAAGATGGATTTTCATATCTACTTAGGGATTCAGTCTGATGTGTTTGATAGTTTTGATTGAAGTATTTGAAGAAAATAAAACTGCAAGGGATATGTAGTTGGAAAAGTAACAGTACAGTGTAGCTGTATTTTCAGACAGTTGTGTGTCTTCTTCTCTGATACTACACCAAAACTTGACAAAAGTTAAGTTGCAGTATGGAAACTGAAATCATTGCTGTTACTGTTATATTAAAATCCGTTGGTCTGTCCTGCACTTTGAATGAATTTTTTTACCCATTCATGATTTGATAACATGCATTTGATGTTTGGGAAATATTGGTTCGTTGAGTTAAGCAAATTTTCCAAGTGATACATTTCGTAATGCAATATAAAAAAACCACGTTAGGGGCTCCCGGGTGGCTCAGTCAGTTAAGAGACTGACTCTTGATCTCAGCTCAAGTCTTGATCTCAGGGTCATGAGTTCAAGCCCCGCACTGGACTCCATGCTGGACATGGAGCCTGCTTTAAAAAACAAAAACAAAAACCAAAAAACAACAAAGCCAACAAAAAAACCAAACAAACCAAAAAAAAACCAAACCCGAAACAAAAAACCAAAGCCAGAAAAAACCACATTAGTTAATATCACACATCTCATCAGAAAAGTCTACATACTGGGAATCTGTCAGGCAGCTACAAGATCTTCAGAATTCTAATTTTTGATTAAAAGCTTCAATTTTATCAAGAAAACTTGCTTCATCAAAAACATTCTTTAGTGAAACTGACTTAAAAAAAAAATCACCAGGATACTGTGGTGAAAGACATTGCCTCTAGTAGAGTTTGATGCGATTACCTTGATTTATGCTAAAGCACCAGTAGTTTTAACCATTGTTGATTTTGTTCCACTAGTGCAAATGTCAGTGCAGTGAAAAAGGCAGCTGAATTCTTAGTATTAGGAAAATAGTTCCAACTTTATGGACTCCTTGAAAGGCACCTCCAGTGATTCGTGGACTAGATTTTGGGAGCCACAGCTTTATCAGGGTGTGGGTAGGGAAACAAAAGCCTATTACTTGAGATACAACAAGTGTTTTGTGGTAGGATGTTACTGCATTGCTACTGCTGTTCTTTGCCATCATTTAACATGGTGTAGAAATGAATGGAATACTTTAAAAGTTTCAGATTTCTTGTTGAACAGAAAGGTTTTCCTTGTGATCATTTTCAAACAGCAGAGTTTAAGGTATCCAGATTTTTCAGCCAGATACTCTTTCAAGTATGTGATAATCTTAAGATAACCCATTTTAATATAGCCTATGGGATTTCTGTCCTGGTAGTAGCATGTGCGGCTTAATATTTTTTTCAAGCAGTTGAATACATTAAAAAATTTGAGATTCAAAAATTTGGGAAGATCTTGCCTTTGCAGAAAAGCCATAGAAGGGAAGGTTAAGGCTGGGAATCTGCCATTCCAGCCTTAATATCTTTTTGGTTATTAAAGGTCTTGCTAAAGAGAACCTCTGTTCCACCTCCCACCCCTATTTATAACAGAGATTGGAGTAGTGGTATTAACTGACTTCATTTCAACAAGTATCTACTGAGTGACTATAAATGAAAGATTTTGTAAAGGGTGAGGAAGGTGTATGTTGTGAAATGAGTGGGAATTGAACTGTTACATATTTTGGTGTTTAGAAGAGGAAGGGATCGTTTAGTTGGGGAAGTTGGGGTGGGGGTCAGTACTGTCTTCGTGAAGGTTACCTTTGAGCTGGGGTTTGAAAGGTAGGTATTTTGAAGGCTGGAATTTTGATTGGCAGAGATGGGAAGGGAATTCAGGCCAAAGGAATGTCATGAGGAAAAATGTGGAGGTGGGGAATTGCGGTGTTTGTTAGTATAGGGTGTGTACTGGAAATAATGAACAGTACAGTGTAGCTGAAGCAAAAGATGCCTGAGAGAATAGGAGATAAGATGGAAGAGAATTGGCCCTGAACATGGAAGGTCTTCTATCAAAGCCAGACAGAGGCTTTAACATGCTAAGTGATGGAGAGACTTTGAAAGATTTTGATTGAAAAAGAACCCGATCAGTGTGTGCTTTCAGAAAATGTATTCAGCCTCATTCATTAATTCATTTGTTGACTGTTTTTTAAAATAGTTACTCTGTGCCACTTAAGCATGAAAAATAGCATCTTTAAAAGTGAACCAAATAGAAAATCCCTATTCTCGTGGAATTTCCAGTCTAGGAAAGGAGCTTCAACAAATAAACACAAATGTAATGACAAATTATTAATGAAGGAAAGGAATAAATTACTACTGGGGAATAATGGGATACTTCAGTGTAGTTGGAGGAATCTGGGAAGACCTTGTTAGAGAAGTTAAATATTAACTGAGTACTTCCCTTGTGCCAGATGCTGTTTTAGGTACTGGGGGTATATCAGGAACGAAAGAGACAAAAGTCTCAGCTCTCGTGAAGTGCATATTCAGGCAGTAAATAAGATAAATAAATTATATGATACATTAGAAGTCAGTATGTCCCAAGGAGGAAAATAAAGCCCAAGAAAGAGATAGGGTATGTTGGGGTGGATGTGGATTCCACAATTTTAAGTGCAGTGGCCATGGAATGCCTCACTAAAGCACTACAAAGGTACTATTTGAATAAATATCTGTAGAAGCTGAAGGAGAGAAGAAGAGCAAAGGCAAATGCCATGAAGAATGATGTGCCTGGCATATTCAAGGAACAAGGAGAGAGTCCAGCATGGCTGGAGTTAAGTGAGCAAGGGAGAAGGTAGCTGAAGTGAGGATGAAGAGGCTAGTGGGTCTGGAACCTGCAGAGAGGTGGTTCTCACCCAGAGCTGCATGTTGGCATTACTCGAGCAACTTTTACAAATCCCGGTGCCTGGGCTGTACCTCATGACACTGAAATAAGAAATTTTGCAGGTGGGACTCAGTGGCAGAGGCAGTGGAGAAAAGTAGATGGATTTGAGAAGTATGTTAACGAAAGAATCCATTTAATTATAGTTTGGATGTGGGGGTTGAGGAACCAGAGTGTCAAGACTGACTCCTGGCTTTTTGGCTCAAGCAGTTGGATGTGTAGAGGTGCCACTTGCTGAGATGGGAGTGGGAGATAAGAATGGGAGGGGTAGGTGTGGGATTTGGAGGGAAGATCAGAAATCAGGAGTTCAATTTTAGACATGTTAAATATGAGATGCGAATACGGCTAAATATAAATATGTTAAGTAGGCAGATATATGAGTGGGTCTTGAAGTCAGAACTTGAGGTAATAGATTTGTATATCATGTGCTTATGGTCTTAAAAGTATATAAATGACATCACATAGGATAGATTTGATGGAAAGAACTGGAGGTGTGGAAACTGGTTAGCCTGTTCCAGCAAACTGCACAGTGATTGGTGCTAGTGTGAACTGAGATGGTGGCAGTGGGACTAGAGAAGAGTGAGCTGGAGTTTTGAGGCCCCGGGGAGCCTATAAGGAGTGGGGGCGGACAGTAGGCCAGGAATGCAAGACAGCTTTGAGATACCAAGCCTGGGTGAATGATCGGTCTGTTAGCAGATATAAAATAGTCAGGAGGAGCTGCTTTGGGAAAAAAGATAGTGTTTGACTTTGCATGTATTGACATTTAGGAGAGGCTGCCTAGGAGGCAGGCAGTCGAATCTATTGCACTGGGTTTTCGAAGAGCAGATGAGGTTTGAAAGATAGATCTAGGTCTCATTTATATAAAACTGATTCACCATGGGAGCAGCAAACTTAATGAAAATAAACATCCAAAGTGTATCATAACCTGTTAGGTCCTCTGTGATGTGGTTCCTGCCTGTTTCATGTACTGTATTTTTTCTTTGTTTACCATGATCCAGCTGCACTGGTTTTCTTTTTATTTTTCCAATATATCCAGCTAAGTTCTCCTTCAGAGCTTTTGCACTTTTTCATCTTGACTCTTCTTCTCCAGAGGGAATAGGAGTTCAGAGAAAAAACTTCAGAAGTGGGTATCTGGGGAGTAGAGAATATCCCAAGAGATCCTTGCTTAGGTAGAGAGTGTGGATGAGCATCTGAAGTAGAATGGCTGTGGGAGCCACAGACTGTTGCAGTTTTTTCAACACAAGGACACCGAGTACCATGTTGTTCTTTGGTGCACCCCAGGACTCAACTCTATTGACCAGAAAGGCTCAGTCAGTGATAGTTCCCCTCCGTGTTGGTGGTCTGATGATGGAGTGGTGGTAGAGGTGATGGTTGGCCTTTGGAATGTAACTCAACTTGATGATAACCTGACTCATAGCCCTCCTGTCACCACTTAGGGAAATGTCTTCTGTGTAGGTAAGAAACGTCCTTTTTGGAAGCTGCTAGTAAACTATTTCAGAAACTTTTGGCTTAAAGAAACAACATAACAACAGCAGGGAAATGAACTGCATGTTGACCCCAGTGCCTTGTTAGGGACTACTTCTCACAAGCTGGTGCATCATTCCTTACATGGTGGTGACAGTGGTAAATGAGTCCTTAAAAGAAGATGTGCGTAACTGCAAAATCTATACTGTATTTTTATTCAAAATGAAAAGATTTTCTTCTTCTGATTTTAAAATGCTAGAAAATAGAAAAAAATAAAAACTTAAAAACATTACATGTCACTAAAAATAATCTTAAAGAACTAATAGAATTCCTCTACAGAATTGTTGTATGAATCCATCATATTTCTTTCCCTACAAATGAACTTTCTTTTTCTCCAGTTTTTGCTTATAAATTATGCTCTGATGAGCATCCTGTTATACACTGGATTCTTTAGGATGGATTCTGGAAATGGAAGTAGGATTTCTGTGTTAAAGGGTCTGCAGTGTTCCATTTTTTTTATAATTATTCTTCAGATATTTTTATAGTTGAAAAGATAATTAAAGAGCATTAAAGAACATTTTAATAAAGGAAAAAAATCTATTATTCTGTCAGCCATTTCCCCCTTTCCATCTGATAAGTTGTTTTGTTTCTTAAGTACCTAGTCTTCAGTCTTACTAGACCTACCCAAAGAGAATTTGGGGGTAGGGAAAGACATACACAGAAGAATTACAGTACTTGGCATCCTACATTAATTATCAGGTGAGGGATTCTAAGTAACCTTTGTTAACTGCCAAGATAATAACAGTAAGTAAGATAAGGATTCAGAGGGAGCTGGGGTGATCAGGAAACACTTTAAGGCAAGGTTGAACTTGACCTGGATCCAGAAAGGTAGTATTCAAATAAGAGGTAGGAGAATATTCCTGGCTTTCAGAATGATATGACCATATTTGAGGAAAGGCATATGATTGTAAGAGCTGACACACAGGCTTACAGCTTAACCGACAGACTAATTGGCAAGAAGGCTTCATGTAGTCGTGTAGTGGAGAGGGTTGTATGGGAGTTCAGTTATATTCCAGAGGACGGATCTTATTCTTAGCACATCTGAAGTTGTTCAGTATAGAACTGGAAGATAGAGCATATACATAGATGTGGCCCAATTTAAACTGAATGCATTAAAGTCTCTTTCTTACAAGAAGTGTAGGAGAATGTTACTTATTTGTGTAAGTGTATTATTTAAGTAATGAACATTCTATAGATCTTAAAAGTTCTCATCCCAAGGAAAAAAATTTTTGTAACTATGTATAATAATGCACATTAACTAACCTTATTGTGGTGATCATTTTGTAGTATTACACAAATATTAAATCATTATGCACCTAAAGCTAATACAATGTTATATATCATTTATATCCTTAATAAATAGGTGAACTTCCCAGTACTTAAATATTTATTAGTAGTTTCACAGAATGTGTCGCAATTTCCGTGGATCTCAGTTTCTTATATAAAATCATAGAGTTTAGACAGGGTGGTCGCTGAAGTACTTTCTGGTGCCGAGGTTGCCATGTAACCTTTCAAGAATATCTTGATTTTACGAGATAAATTGGCCTGCAGTAAGGCTGATAACCCACTTCTAGCTCCTTAGGCACAGTAATGCCCCCCCCCCCATCTGTGAGAGCAAAAATCGTCAGTTGGATGATTATCTCCTGGCTCCCCAGGTCTAGAATGATTCACCTTTGGAAGCTCAGTTGTTTTCACCTTTTATGTCTGAATGACATTTAGAGATTTTTGTTTGAAAGAATTTTGTGGCTAAGATTGAGCCTCAAGAGAATGCTGTGAGGTTGAGAGGAATTATTATATAATATAGACAGTTTTAAATGATCTTCCTGTTATTGTCCATAGGAATTTATTTCATGCTGGCCTCCTTTTATTTTGAATTCACTCCCGTGATGACTTTAATGTATGGCCATGCCATTTAAATACATTTTATTATTAGGTTAGCCCAGATACAATTTTGGATATCAATCTATAGGAAAATTACATAATACATTCCAAAGTAAAATGTTAAAAATTTCTTTTTTACTCTTTTAAATTACTTGTACCACTTTTTACCTCCTTTTGTTTGGATAATTGAGAACTGACTAGTACTTTTTAAAACTCAAACTCTATTTAAAGTGCACAATTATCACAGGGTATTGTATGGAAGTGTTGAATCACTGTGTTGTAAACCTGAAACTAATATAACACTGTGTGCTAAATTAACTGGAATTAAAATAAAAACTTAACAAAGTGCACAGCCAGGTTCACAGCTAATTAGTGGCATACTTTTAAGTGTCTACCACCTAGAGTCACATTCTTTTCACTAAACTGTACTACCTTTGACCAAAATGTTGTGTTTTAGAGAGAACCAAGGTACGATGTCATAAGGCAACCAACTAGCTCTTCTGACAAGCCCTCTCAGGATGCTTTTGATATGATGGGGTCTTCGGGATTCAGGATATGTTCTAAAGTTTTGCAAGTAAACTGTTTCTTCAGTGTCACTAGAGTTGATTGGTCTCAGGGAAAAGCGGCTACACAAACTCACAAGGAGCTGACAGATAAACCAGCATACCATTTTATTTATCTGTCTATTTATTTATGAGGGGGGTGACAGGCAGTGGGAGAAAGAGAATCTTAAGCAGGTTCCATTCCCAGCACAGAGCCCAACATGGGACTGGATCTCAGGACCCCAAGATCATGACCTGAGCCGAAATCAGGAGTCCAGTGCTTAACTGACTGATGTACCCAGGCACCCCAAGAATGCCATTTTTATTAATTTTCACTGAGGGATGGTCTTTTCCATGACCTAGATAATGCATGTCTGCACAGTCCATTCCCCTTCTAGTGTCAGGGTATTATTAGCAAAAACTAATAATAGCTAATGTTTACTGAGGACTCACTGTTCCAGACACTGCTCTAAGCATTTTACATGTATGTAAGTCATTTGATCTTCATAATAACCTTATGAAGGAAGCATTCTTACCTGTATTTCACAGGTGAGAGGAGTCTGAGGCCCAGAGGTTTTTTTTTTAATAACTTGCCTGAGATCATGCAACTAGTAACTACTATGTTGTATTAAGCAAAAGGTCACTTGTTAAGTATAGAATCTTAACAAAGGGAAGTAAAAATCCTTGAAGCCATTCTCTCTGGATCATGATATAGTCACTCATTCTTTTTTCATTTATTAAGCACCTGCTATTTGCTAGGCGCTGCCCAGACACCAGGCTTGCAAGGGTGAATATCACAGTTGAGTGGTGCCCTCCTGGGACTCAGAGTCTAGTGAGAAAGGCAGGTAATTACAACAGCAAGAGATTTACACATTGAAAGTGGGAAGGAGGAAGCATTTAAATTCAACTTGGAGAGATTAGAGTAGTTGTTTACAAAGGTGAAGGAAAGGCATCTGGTTAGAGGAAACACTGTGCAAATATGTTGTGCCAAGCACTAGCTTACTCTGCAGGAATGAAACAACAAGGGGTTGCTCTAATTTCAAGGTAATACTGCAGTATAATAATGTCCTGAACTAATTAAGCTGTTGGTTGTGGGGATCAAGAGAAACAAATGGGTTTGAAATATATTTCTGAGGTAAATTGACAAGACTAAATTGGGGGATGGGAAGTGGAGGTGCGGGTAGTGAGTGAGAGTGGGGAGTTTAGGCTAACTCCAGTATATCTGGTTTGAGCACTTGGGTGATTGGGAGGACCACTCAAGACAATCAGGTTTTATGGGGAGGATGGGATTCCATTTTGGACCTGCTGAGTTTAAGATGCCTGTAAGGTAGGCACATGATGTCCAGTAGTGGGAAGCTCGTTTGCAGTAGAGAAGAGCTAGGCATGTACAGGGTGACTGAAGCCGTGGAATTAATGAAAAGGGACAATTGTAGTGATTTGGATTGGCTAGAAGGCAGGAGCAAAAGTGGAGAGGGGCCAGTATTCCTCTATTTTCAGCAAATCCTTGTTTAAATTTTTAGGCCCTGTTTTGTCTACTTTTGACTTTGTAGAAATCTTGTCTTTTGAAGTAAGTGCTTTAAATAATTTTATTTATGGGTATCTTAAAATTTACATAAAAACTTTGTTTTGATTGGAGTGGTCTTACACATGAATTTTGTTAAAATTCACAAAGTGTACACAAAAAGGTTGATTTTACTGCATATAAAAAACTGTAAAAAGAGGGGTGCCTGGGTGGCTCAGTTGGTTAAGCGACTGCCCTTGGCTCAGGTCTTGATCCCGGAGAGCCGGGATCGAGTCCCACATCAAGCTCCCTGCTCAGCGGGAAGCCTGTTTCTCCCTCTCTCACTCCCCCTGCTTGTGTTCCCTCTCTGGCTATGTTTCTCTCTGTCAAATAAATAAAATCTTTAAAAAAAAAAAAAAAACTGTAAAAAGAGGGCACCTGGGTGGCGTGGGTTAAAGCCTCTGCCTTCAGCTCAGGTCATGATCAGGGTCCTGGGTTCGAGGCCTGCATCAGGCTCCCTACTCACCAGGGAGCCTGCTTCCTCCTCTCTGCCTGCCTCTGTGCCTACTTGTGATCTCTCTGTCAATTAAATAAATAAAAATCCTTAAAAAAGAACTGTAAAAAGAAAAAGTGCATCCAGAGTTTGAACCCTTTTTTTTTTTCTTTTAAGATTTTGTTTGTTTATTTGTCAGAGAGAGAGAGAAAGCACAAGAAGGGGGATTGGCAGGCTGAGGGAGAAAGCAGGCTCCTTGCTGAGTAAGAACCCTGATGTGGAATTTGATCCCTGGACCCTGGGATCATGACCTGAGCTGAAGGCAGCTGCTTAATCGACTGAGCCACCCAGGCGTCCCAGTTTGGATCCTTTTAAAAGGGTTTGGTTAGAGCTTTTTATAATGCCAAAACTTCATTTTAACAAATTTTTCTAAACTTAGTCTCCAGTTCCTTAACCAAGTTCATAAATACTGAAATGGGTGGATTTAATTTATCCATTCTTCTCTTACTTACCACTACTTGAAGGCAGAGAGGGAAGAAAAGTCTGAAGAGTCTGCAAACTGGGTAGTGAGCACTCTACTGACTCCAGTCTCCCCCGTGACCGCTCCCTCTAAATTGTGAGTGATTTCACTGTAAATGTCTATAGTACTTATTTATTTATTTATTTATTTTTATTGTTACTAAAAATTTTTTTTTCCAGTGTTCCAAGATTGATCCCCCATTCCCCACACCCAGTGCTCCACACTTTAGGTGTCCCCAGTACCCACCACCAGGCTCTCCCATCCCTCCACCCCCCTCCCTCCAAGTCCCTCAGTTTGTTTCTGTGTCCAAAGTCTCTGTTGTTTCGTTTCCCTCCCTAGATTACCCTAGTTCCCATTTACTTCCCTTCTCCCACTGTCCTCCAGTTTACCCCTCATGCACCGCAAGTAAGTGAAACCATGCGATACTTGACTTTCTCTTCTTGGCTTAATTTCACTCAGCATAATCTCTTCCAGTGCAGTCCATGTTGCTACAAAAGTTGGATATTCATCCTTTCTGACGGAGGCATAGTATTCCATTGTATATATGTACCACATCTTCTTTATCCATTCATCTGTTGATGGGCACCTTGGCTCTTTCCACAGTTTGGCGATTGTGGCCATTGCTGCGACGAACATAGGGGTGCATATGGCCCTTCTTTTCACTACATCCGTATCTTTGGGATAAATGCCCAGTAGTGCAATTGCAGGGTCATAGGGTAGCTCTATCTTTAATTTTTTAAGGAATCTCCACACTGTTTTCCAAAGCGGCTGCACCAGTTTACATTCCCACCAACAGTGTAAGAGGGTTCCCCTTTCTACACAGCCTCTCCAACACTTGTTGTTTTCTGTCTTGTTAATTTTGGCCATTCTGACTGGTGTAAGATGGTATCTTAGAGTGGTTTTGATTTGAATTTCCCTGATAGCTAGTGACGCTGAACTATAGTACTTTTTTAAATAATTAAACAATTTTTTCTTTTTGAATAATTTTTCATCTCCAAGTATTGTAGGGATTGAAGTAGAGGTCATAATTTCATTCTGGAATAAAGAATTAGGATAACAGGGGCACCTGGGTGGCTCAGTTGGTTAAACGACTGTCTTCGGCTCAGGTCATGATCCCGGAGACCCGGGATCGAGTCCCACATCGGGCTCCCTGCTTGGCGGGAAGCCTGCTTCTCCCTCTCTCACTCCCCCTGCTTGTGTTCCCTCTCTCGCTGTGTTTCTCTCTGTCAAATAAATAAAATCTTAAAAAAAAAAAAAAGAGGATAACAGTATCATCTTTATTGCCAACTATGAAGATGGTTTGAATTAGATAAATTAATGTCAGTTGTGAAAAGTCAGAGTTTATAGACATGAGCTACTTAGAGAAGTGATTGAGTTAATTATAAATTATGTGGAAGTCTCAAGGACATTGGACATCAGATTTTAGCAATTTAGTATGCAACAGTAGAAAACTAAGACACCTCCCTTTCTTCATCGGACTGTGCCTTGACTGCTGTGCCTTTAATAGAGTACATACATGTTCATTAAAAACTGGTCGGTGGAAAAAAATTCAAACTACTTACTTTTGGAAGTTATTTGTATTCCATGATCTGATTGGATAAACTTTTGTGGCAAGGATGGGTAGTAACCAATAAATATGTTAGTTTCCCAGACTTGTTTGTAGCCAATCATAAGCCATTGCTTTCTTTTAGGTCATAGTAGTCTGCCATTCAACATAGCAACTCAACCCAAATACTGCTTTAGTTTGTTCTTGACAGTATGTGCAAGCTCAGTATTAAACTGAATGCGTTTGGATTTGAGTTTGGATTAGTTTCAAGTAGTCATTTGTTTTTCTGTCCTTGATTCATTGCCATTTAATACCAGTCTCAAATCCAAGAAACAGATTCTTACGTGTCTTGGAAACAGTAGATTGGGGTGAAGGACATAATTATTTTGTCTCATTTTGAGACCTACCCCTTTAATTGTGTGATTAGAATATATTTGTTTTTGCTTGGTTTATACTTTTTATTTGAAGACACTTAACCTAAAATTTTTATCTACTAAGCTGTGGACTTCAGTTTTGTAGATGGGACATCAAACTCCTTTAGGTAGAATTTGCCAACACTTAGAAGATTTTAATTTTTCTACAGCTGCAATCTTAAAGGGCCTACCCAAATCATAAGCCTTACAGGTAAGGGCTTCTTAATTAGTGCCAGAATTTGTGGACCTTTCAAGTGATTTTTTGATAATATTATAGGACACTTGCCAGGTACTCCTTATGTTTGACTTTGCATCCCATTTAGTTCAACTCCTCTTTCCTTTCCCAGCTGATGCCTCATGGATACCTGGAACTGTCTACTTGGAGTCCAGTGTCTGGAGTTGGGCCCCATTGGTCATTTGAGGTGTAGTCAGAGCAAGGGCTAAGAAAATCACCCTCCTTTTTTTTTTTTTTTTTTTTTTTAACTATTATTTTGAAAGAAATGCTTCTGGCTCTCAGTGTTGGATGTTCTGGGCTTGGTTTTGTGTGTAGGTGTATGTAAGGTTGGCCTTGATTCTGAGTGCTTCTGATTGATGCTTAAGATTATGAGGCTTTCTGTGGGTCTTTTTTAGTGATCTCTTGATAATATTAGAACCCCAGGGACAGGGACGCCTGGGTGGCTCAGTTGGTTAAGCGACTGCCTTCGGCTCAGGTCATGATCCCGGAGACCCGGGATCGAGTCCCACATCGGGCTCCCTGCTCGGCGGGAAGCCTGCTTCTCCCTCTCTCACTCCCCCTGCTTGTGTTCCCTCTCTCGCTGTGTTTCTCGCTGTCAAAATAAATAAAAAATCTTTAAAAAAAAAAAAAAAAAAAAAAAAAAAGAACCCCAGGGACAATTTTCTTGAGCGATTTAGTGTTGGGTGTGGTTGGTTTACTTGGGTGAGGAGAGGAAAGAATGTGTTGGGAATAATTTCATAGTAGGTGTTCCTAAATTGTATTTTCCCAGTGTTCTTACAAAATTAGAGGGAGCTCCTGCTGAAAACAAAACATACTGCATCAGATACACTGCATTTTCCTGATACTAAAATTAAAAAAGGTTAGGTTTTTTTATTTAACATTTCAGTGTAACACTGAACACTGGGGTTTTCCCCCAAAATGTGATAGCATACTGCAATTGAAGATGTAATACTGATAATAAATTACAGAAAAGTAAAATGAGAACTTTTGTATATATTTATTTTGTTTTTAGAAACTTATGTGCTACCCCCATACACATAATATATACACACACACACAAACACACGCTTTGAGCACTTTGAGAGTCACCTGATATTTACATTATTCTTTGTAAATACTTCCTGTTAAACTAAGATAATTTTCAAAAGTGGATGAACACTTTAAAAATACATCAAGATGGGGTGCCTGGGTGGCTCAGTTGGTTAAGCGACTGCCTTTGGCTCAGGTCATGATCCCGAAGACCCGGGGCTCCCTGTGTCGGGCTCCCTGCTCGGCAGGAAGCCTGCATCTCCCTCTCTCACTCCCCCTGCTTGTGTGTCCTCTCTGGCTGTGTTTCTCTCTGCCAAATAAATAAAATCTTTAAAAAGAAAAAAAATACATCAAGAGTTGCTTCCTATGTGCTTATTAACGGTTTTATCATCTTTGGAATCATATACTGTCCCATTTAATATGGGGATAAATTGCTGAATTTGTAGGGATCCTTTGCCAGTGACAAAGATAAGGAACTAAATTAACTTCTATGTTGATAAACCTCTCTGGGTGAAAATAGCCAAATTATATGTGAAGAAATTCAGCTGTACATTAAATCCACATCCTGATCTAAAAACTATGTGTTCTTGGGATTCACATAGACTCTGCAATATGTTGCTCACCTACTCTCTTTTTGCTTCCCACCTGAAATTTATTTTCTGTCAATATCTTCTTACACAAACATCTCAAGGAAACAGCAGCACTTAAATCTTATGAACAAACAAGTACCACATATTCTGTTTGCTATATTTTTGGTTGAATTTTGTCTGCTTAATTCATAAAAGATATTTCTGACTTTTTCTTTTTTGGTCTAAGTCTCACTGGGTTTTTTTTGTTTTTGTTTTTCTGTCTCTGGCCATCCTGGATGACTATCTGTCAAGTGCGTATATGCTGAAAGGTGCAAGGAATCTGACAGTCATTCAGGGAATATATATAAATACAATATTTGTAGGGCAATTTGGCATTATTTATCAAAATAAACAATGTACAGAGGGCACCTGGATGGCTCAGTCATTAAGCATCTGCCTTCCGCTCCGGTCATGATCCCAGGGTCCTGGGATTAAGCCCTGAATCTCTGCTCAGCAAGAAGCTTGCTTCTCCCTCTCCCACTTCCCCTGCTTGTGTTCCCTCTCTCCTTGTGTCTCTCTCTGTCAAATAGATACATAAATAATCTTAAAAAAAAAAAAAAGTAATGTACAGGCTCTCTTGGGCTTGCTTGCATGTATGTTCAGATATACCTGTTTGCTGGGTTGTTTGCCATAGCAGACACCTGGAAACCATGTATCAGGGTACACTGAAATTCTTTAGAACCTTTAGAAAGGATAGGTCTATGTGTGCCTCCAGGGAATGAATGCGCACACACACACACACACACACACACACACACGTGTACATATGTGTATGTGTGTGTGTATGTGTTTGCTCGTACATGCCCTTTTTTGGTATACATTTTTGGGGTTTGTTTCTGAAGCTGCAAAACAGTGGTTGTCTTTAAAGGCTTTAGAAGTGGGAGGGTTTCTGGAAGGAAGCTTTTACTTTTCATTTATAGATTCCTATCATTTTTGAGTTATTTGTACTGTATTTATATTGCTTATAGTTTTTAGAAAGCATAAATGAATAGAGGCAGATATAATTTTTTTTTAAGATTCATTTATTTGAGAGAGGGAGAGTGAGTGTGTGTGAGTGGAAGGGGGGGCAGAGGGAAAGCCCCTTAAACAGGCTCCTCACTGAGGGTGGAGCCTGACATGGGGCTTGATTCCTTTACCCATGAGATCACGACCTGAGCCAAAATCAGGAGTCCAAGAGTGGGTCACTCAACTGCCTGAACCACCCAGGTGCCCCAAGGCATATATAATTTTAACATTATTTCCAGAGGGACATAGGCTTGTTCTCTGAAAGAGACCTTGGGTAGTCATCCTCCATTTAAGGCTGAGAAAAGTCCAATTAGGAAAGCATCTGCAAAGCCTGCGGTAGAATTTGGGTTCCAAGGACAGCAGAAACTTATAAATATATTGACTGGTTCTTTTCTTATTCTGTTTATCTAACTGGTGTCTATGTCTCATTGTGAAGAATTGATTTTGGAAGACCCAATAAAATGTTGACCTTTGTAAGATAGTTCTTAAAGTAACTACCTCTGGCAGTAAAGATAAAGTGATAGTGGTAACTTTTGCCCACATTTTGTAACTTTGGAGGCCCGGTCATTAAAAGTGAATTTATTTATGAGTTCTGTAAGTTTTAATATTTGAATGAATTTTTGTTCAGTGTCCAGAGCTTCCCTGTTTGATTTGAATACCTTGCTGACTCTTCTAGATTTTTGAAATTGATTTTACTGAGTTTTCATTCCATCTAGTATCCAGGGGTTGAATAGTTGGATAAATAATTTTTGTGACTTCAAAAGGGCTTGCTATTTAAAGGCAAAGCATACTGTAAAAGATGGTAGGAAAATTGTTTAAAGGAAGAAAACTTACATATTTAGGAGAAGCTCTCAGTTCCTGAAAATATGAGCAGTTCTTCTTTTAACTATAAGTTGAGTCTTTTCCTGGCTCTTCAAGGCCAGAAACATATTCTGTTTATTCAGACCAAGTAGGGGCACTTGGGTGACTCAGTCAGTTAAACGTTGGACTCTTGATTTCAGCTTTCAGCTCGGGTCGTGATGTCAGGGTCGTGAGAATGGGCCCTGTGTAGGGCTCTGCACTCATTGGGAGTCTTTTGGAGATTCTCCCTCTCCCTCTCTCTCTCTCCTTCCACCCCTACCCCCAGCTTGCACTTGCACTGTCTTTCTTTCTAAAATAAATAAATCTGGGGCGCCTGGGTGGCTCAGTTGGTTAAGCGACTGCCTTTGGCTCAGGTCATGGTCCCAGAGACCCGGGATCGAGTCCCACATCGGGCTCCCTGCTCAGTAGGAAGCCTGCTGCTCCCTCTCTCACTCCCCCAGCTTGTGTTCCCTCTCTGGCTGTGTTTCTCTCTGTCAAATAAATAAAATCTATAAATAAATAAATAAATAAGTAAATAAATAAATCAATCAATCTTAAAAAAAAAAGAAACAAAAACCAAGCAAAGAAATTGGTAGTGTTAAGGCTGGTAGTTCAACATGGGACTGGAGATATTCAGTGAATACTTTTATTCACTGAATAAATATTCAGAGTAAATAAATATTCAGAGCTCCAGCAATAGAAACATATTTATTAATGTCATGATTAGTTGTTGGGAGCACCTGGGTGGCTTAGTCAGTTAAGTGTCTGCCTTCTGCTTAGGTCATGATCACAGGGTTCTGGGATTGAGCCCTATGTTGGGCTCGAGTCTCCTTCTCCCTCTGCTGCTCCAGCCTGCTTGTGCGCTCGTGTGCATGCTCTCTCTCTTAAATAAATAAAATCTTAAAAAAAAAAGTTGTTGGATTTAGGATAAATATCTGTCTTTGCTGGTATAGGTGGGGAAAAGTTACTCTTCCAAAATTTACATAATAGGCCTCTCAAAATGGATACTCTTATTTGAAAATAGTTTGTTTAGGCTGGTAAGGTGAATCTTTGCTTCAAAGGAGATGGTTTTCCAGAAATAAAGGGTCCTTTTAAAAACATCTTGAAGGGCTGCCTGGGTGGCTCAGTCAGTTAAGGGTCTGCCATCGGCTCAGGTCATAGTCCTGGGTCTTGGGCATCAAGCCCTGTATCAGGCCCCCTGTTAAGCAGGGAGTCAACTTCTCCCTTTCCAACTACCCCACTCGTGCTTGTGCACGCGCTCTCTCAAGCATGCTCTCTCTTTCTTTCAAATAAATAAAAAAAATAAAATAAAATAAAAAATCTTGAGGATCAGAGTCCAAATCATGTCTGTGCAGTTTTAATCAGTAAAGATTTGGTTGAATCGAAAGGGAAAAGAGGTTCTTAGAAGGCCAAGAACAAATAGAATGGCAAATTTATCTTTGTAACCCCACATCCTTAGGGAGGAATCCAATCTGTATAGCCACGTCAGCACTGTTTTGAATGTGGACTGAGCAATGGAATTGGATAGTCTGACAGTTGACTAAATCAATCAGTCACTTTAGGTAAGACTGGAAAGCTAGATTGGAGGATGCCAATGTTAGGTGTGTTTCCTGGTTTGTTTCCAGTATCCTTTCTAATAATAGAGATCAATTAGAAACCTGTTAACACCAATTCAGGTGAGAGGAAACTGCATAGAGATGGATAAATGTGGAATGTGTTAGGAAGCAAGAGTGTTGACAGGACTTGGTGATAGATGGGAATCCTAGGAAAAGAGGGGTTTTGGCTTTGGGTGGGGCATGGTGCTGTTTAGTACTTTAGTCACGGTGTACATCTCAAATCAGTATTAAGAACTGATAGAGGGGCGCCTGGGTGGCTCAGTTGGTTAAGCGACTGCCTTCGGCTCAGGTCATGATCCCGGAGACCCAGGATAGAGGTATAGAGCCCCACATCGGGCTCCCTGTCGGCGGGAAGCCTGCTTCCCCCTCTCTCACTCCTCCTGCTTGTGTTCCCTGTCTGGCTGTGTTTCTGTCAAATAAATAAATAAAATCTTAAAAAAAAAAAAAAAGAACTGATAGAAATTGTGCTTTTTAATTCCATGAGCTTACAGCAATGGAGAGAGAGATCTTGAAGGAAAGATGCTGGTTTCTTGGAAACTCAGGCTAGAAAATTATTCTGGCATGTTAGAACACTAGACATTTTATTTAAAAAAATTAATGATGCCTAGGTGCTCAAGTATGAAAAGTCTTTCTTAAAGTATTAGAACATATGATTTGTTCCCAGGGTCCAACCTTGAAAGTAGGCGTGAGCCTGTCAGTGTTTAGCTCAGGTCTCCCTTAATAATGGTGCTCTGAATTGGTTAGAAAAAAAAGAGCATGATTTTTACCAGAGTTGCCACTTGAAAATGAAATGGGAAAAAATGAAATGGGAATTGAAAGCTAGAGTATATAAATATATCTTCTGTCAGATATTTTTCCATTTCCTACATATTGAGTAAAAGACCATACCTGATCTAAGAATCAGTCATAGGAATGATAAAATTTTGGATTAGGAGAACTCAAAGTTGAGTTCTGAATTCAGATCGCTTCACAGCCATGTGACCATGACCCCTGAGCTTCTCTTTTCTTATTTATAAAATACTTGCTCCACATGCCTCACAGAGCTTTTAAAAATCCCAAGTAAGATCATGAATGTCAGATTTCCTTTGGAGACTGAGGCAGTGACTGATGTCTTTGTGGAAATGGTTATATAGCTTGAAACATTTAACACAGGATGACCTCAGAAGTCCTTTTAATGAAGACCAGGGGGTGGAGGAGAAGGGCGTGATTTGTACCTCTGTTGTGTCTTGAGGCTGTGGTTTCCACTAGGTTGTCATACCTAACTGTATGGACCTATTCTCAGTGGTCTTATGATTCTTAACCAAAGTGTCTTGTGAAACAAGAGGGCCCCAGATACATTTTAATGCTATAAAGATGATAAAATGTAAAAGGAAGTTTGATTTTGCTTTCTTATTTGGTAGTTAGAACTGTATTCCTGGTCTTTGTGCCAAAATGAAAGGCTGCAAAATATGGTTAGTATTTTTGACTTCAAGTTTTCTTCCCTTTAGTTGACCTTTGGGCTCTATGGCATGGGATTTTGTTTGGTTTAGGAGTATCTTTTCCTTAAGAAGCGAAAGGTATAAATATAACAGAGGCTTGCTAGCAGTTGAAGGCAACTGTTGGACGGCAAGAGAATGGAAGAAGGAAAAAAAGGTTGGGGATAGCAAAAAACAAAGGAAGAGAGAGGAAAAAGTGTAATTGAAAGAGGAGAGAAAGCTTCAATCATTTCAAAAAGTCTCAAGTTTTCTTTTAAAAACTTGAGTGCCTGTCTTTGAGTTCAGGCACTAAAAATTGAGGTGATTAAAGAAGAGAGGATTAGTCCTTTGAGGGCAATGAATAAAATTAGGGACAGATGGAGGACAGGTCTTCAGGAGGTTGGAAGATAGGATGGTGGAGAGGAAAGAGAAAGTCCCCTGTGGAAACCTGGTTCCTTTATAAGAATTTACAATCTCTGAAGATAGGCTGGATTACTGTATTACTTATATGTAAAATGTGCTTTCTTGGGGGTGCCTGGGTGGCTCAGTCGGTTAGGCATCTGACTCTTGATTTTGGCTCAGATCATGATCTCAGGGTCATGAGATTGAGCCCCATGTGTGGCTCCACACCCAGCACTTTCTCTCTCCTTTCTCCCTGTCCTTATGCTCCTCTCCCCCTTGACCCCCCTCTCTCACAAATGCTTTTCTTTCCTCCTCTCTCAAAATTAATTAAATAAATAATAATAAAATAAAATGTGCTTTTTTGCTGAGGTATATGAAGTCAGCCTCTTCCTCCCTCTGCTTAAGTAAGTCCAGTGCTGTGTAATTCCAGTCAACTGGGAAAACTATTTTACCAACAAGAGCTAGTTCTTTTCACTATTAAGAAGATCTGGTCGGAATTCATTGGCTTTATTTGGTTTGATTCAGACTATGTTATTGTCTATTTAAAATATTTCTCTGATGTTGATTTAAAAAAATCTTTTCTAATTTCCTTTTGAATTCATTGTTTTTGAAACATTTTTTTAAAAGGCAAACAAAAAGTGGAGAAATTGTGACAAACCTTTCTAGCTGAAGTCCCTCCTTATTTACTTTCTCCGATCTTTTTCCCACCCCCACCGTCACTCCCCAGAGACAACCTATTACTCTGAACGTAGTGTGCATCCTTGCAGTGCAGTGCAGTGCAGTGTGTGTGTGTGTGTGTGTTTGTGAGAGAGGAAGTGAGAGAGAGAGAATGTGTATGAATATATAAATTCTATGATGGGTTTTTTTTGTTTTTGTTTTTGTTTTTTGCTTAATGTTTTTCAAGGTCTATCCATCTGGATGCATACAAATCTGGGTCCCTCGTTTTAGCTGTTTAATTTTTATTTCACTATAAATCTTTCAGTTTTTCTAAACTCTTTGTTCCATCTTTAAATTGTTTCCATTTATTTGCTGTTACATAAGACAGAACTCCAGTGAACAACAGCCTCATGTAGATCCCTTATGCTATCCTTGTCCTCCTCCTCCTCCTTGTTGTTGTGATAGTTGTTCTTGCTGCTTCCCTATCTTAATTTTTTTCTGAATCTCTTACCTGAATTCCTCTACTTGGGTCACCCCGTCATTTGGGGGTGAGGGAGGGGTGAGGAAGCCCTTTCATAATTCGGAATGCCAACTTCTTTTATATTACGGTCAGAGGTTCTAAAATTTGCCTGTGGATTCTTTTTGGAATCTGATAAATTTGGCAACTTTTGCATTTCGGTATTTGTATTTTTATTGTCTCATATCCAGTGCCTGTTTTTCATAAATGTCAGTGACTCCTCATGTCTTCCTTTTCTCCCTTCCTTTTTTACTACTTTTTAACTCCTAGAGTACTTCACACCCACTTAGTGTAGGACTCTTCACTGATCTCCAGTCCATTTCAGGGAATTCTTGTGTTACCTTCTAAATTCAGCTGATATTTATGAGTTTCTTGGAGCATTCTTAGCCAAATTAAGCATTAAAAAATATAAAAACTTCACCTTATATTAGAATTATTACTGATAAATTTTGTTCATGGACCATATGTTGCAGTAATCAGTAGTTTTCATTTATAATTTTTTTTCTGGACTCTTTAATCTATACTTTCTTCATTATTGCAAGGTTGAGTATATTTTTAATATTGATGCTCCATGTCTTTTCCCCTTTAAACGTGGATGCTATTCAGAACTTTGAGCGCTTGGAAATGCTAAAGTGTTACACATGAAAACTGTTACTCTTCTCTAATAATACACTCTGCCTGCTGCAAGTGTTTGAGTAGGACTTCCTTTCTTAACAACTAATTTGGGCCACCACCTCATGTAAGAATGTAGATTCATTATATTTTCACCTCATGAGTATGTGGACTATCTTTAAGAATTTGATAAGAAGGGGCGCCTGGGTGGCTCGGTTGGTTGGGGGACTGCCTTCGGCTCAGGTCATGACCCCGGAGACCCGGGATCGAGCCCCATATCGGGCTCCCTGCTCGGCTGGAAGCCTGCTTCTCCCTCTCTCACTCCGCCTGCTTGTGTTCCCTCTCTGGCTGTGTTTCCCTCTATCAAATAAATAAAATTTAAAAAAAAAAAAAAAAAAAAGAATTTGATAAGAATTTATGTGTGAAATTTTTTTTTTAACAATTGATAAGACCTAAAGGTTGAAGTGTTAGTAATAAGTATAACTATGGGGTGCCTGGATGGCTTAGAGGGTTAAGCCTCTGCCTTTGGCTCAGGTCATGATCTCAGGGTCCTGGGATCCAGTCCCATATCGGGCTCCCTGCTCAGCGAGGAGCCTCCTTCCCCCTCGTTCTCTGCCTGCCTCTCTGTCTATTTGTGATATCTCTCTCTCAGTCAAATAAATAAAAAAAATAAAAAAAAAATAAGTATAACTATGGAATATCAGATGCCTGGGTATTTTCTTTCAGATTTATTCATGTCTTAGGATATAGTTCGGGTCACAAGTATTGTGGCTGGAATGTAACCTTTGGATCTAAGTTTACTATGGTTTTAACTTGAGCAAAATATTCCATTAAAAGTATAAGCTCTGTCTGTTTTTATTTTGTTTAGTGAATTATTTCCCGTATGCTACCATAACTAAGTTTAAATGGAGTTCTTTGCCTGCTTTTTATCACATCAGTCCTGCAATTTATGTTGGGGAGATATGTCCCTATTTTAAATTGTTCTTTAGAATAAAATTATATGATACACTAACAGTACGGAGTTTTGTTTTCCCTTTTACTCTGGAAACTGCTATAACAATTTTTGGTACCTAATTCAGAAATAATTTTTTTTTCTCTAACTGTAGTCATCTTCTTGGGATATTTCTTCAGGATACATAACAGAAGTCTTACATTTTTGTGGGAGTAAAAATATAAAGAACTTTGTTCCTGAAATTATCTTTTGTTTACATAATTCTTTTTTAAAACACCCTTTTCTCTTCTATTAAAATAAAAAACTCATTTAAAAAAAAAGGAACACTTAAAAAGTGTAACTAAAGGAAGCAGTCGGTCGTCATGCTCCGTCTTGTCAGGACACTCCCGTAATGGGTACACCAGCATACAGCTGCACCTGCGCACTGGAAGGGAGTCTTGTCTCCCGGTAGTTTCCCAGTATTGTTCTGACTAGAATAGGGACTGCACATTTTTTAGGGGGAAGATGCAGCTTAGTATGTGTCAACTCTTTATAGGTCTCACCTTATCCATGACTCATTAATACTGCTAGACCTGAAACTTGTTAGTAAAACAAACTTTGTTAATAAATTTGACATGGGGGAAACTTTTTTTTTTTTAAATATATGGAGTAATTGTCTAATCTTTCAAGAACAGAAATCCAAAAGAAAAAGAGATTAACTTAGCCATTTATTAAATAAGTGTTTATTTCTGGCCTGTCTGGGGACAGACAGGAATCTGCCTTTCGTGTATTCCAGATATAGTTGGGTAGATGATTTTGTGTGCTAGAGGAAAAATAAAGTAATGAAGAAAGAATAGGATTGTGGCCTTGGGGGAGGGGATAACATTTTTAAGGGTGTCAGGGAAGGCCTCACAGAGATGGTGAGTATTGCAGAAAGACCCAGCAATGGTGAGGGAATGTGCCAGGAGAGTATTTAGGGGAAGAGTTACCCAGGTAGAGAAAAAGACTAGTACAAAGCCCGGAGGCGGGAGTGGGTCTGTTCTCTGTCAGCAACAACAGCAAAAAGGGCAGTTTGACTGGAACATAGTGAGCTCAGGAAGACACAATTGGAGGTGAGGCCATAGAGGTAATGAGGTCCGTTTGTGCAGGCTTTTTTCAGCCATTACAAGGATTCTGGCTTTTACTCCAAGTGAGATGGGAAGTCATTGGAAGTTCCATCAGAGGCCACGATTAAACTAAAAAAGGTAATACCAAAAAATACGGTATCATGGCTTTGCTTTCAGAAGCTTTGGATTATTTCTTAGAATAATTTGGGTTTTAACTAATGACTTCTGGTGAGTAGCCGTATGTAGATTTAAACATTTGTGTCAGTACTGTAAATTTCCCTGAAACACCGACCTTAGGTGTTTTAATTCAGAGAAAGAAGGTATAATAGGAAAAGTCTGCCTGTAGGTGTTCATTCCTGGGTGGCCCTGCTTTATTACTGATTTCTCCTTATGAATTGTCTTGGGGAAAAAAACCAACCAGGTTTTAATGCTGTGTAAGACATTGTATTCACCCTTGGATGTGGAAGGATATGTACATGTATACGTACATGTATGTATGTACATATGTTGCTACTCTATTTTAACGTATGGCTTGAACATTTTTATTAGGAAATATAAAACAGAAAAATATTTGAAACATAACTGTATAGTTTAAAGATGTATTACAAAAAACAAATACTTATATAACCACCAGTTAGACCCAGAAATATATCACTGACAGCACTCAGAAGCTTGCTATATTGTGTATTCCTTCTAGATCGTAACCCATACTCTTGTAGAGAACCTGACATTTATGGTATAATCATTTTCTCTATGATTCTACCATCTAAGATTCCTTACAAACCATTATAATTTAGTTTTGTCTGTTTTTGGACTTTGTATAAATAGAATAATAGTCTGTGTGCTTCTGTGTCTTCTTTTAGAACCTAACAATATGTTTGTATTTCATCCATGTCGTTATGTAGAGCAGTGGTTTGATTTCATTGCCATATAACTTCCTCTTATATGAATGTATCATAATTTATATATCTATTCTACTGTTGATGTTTTTGGCTGTTAATTACAATGCTGCTATGAACATTCTTGTTTATGTATGCTGATGAATGTGCAGGAATTTCGCTGCGTTGTTTTTGGGAGTGGAATTGCTGGATCTTTAGTTTTATTAGATAATAAACTGCTTTTCAAAAGTAGTTGTATTAATTTGCCCTCCTACCTACAGTGTGAGAGGCGACCCTGTTCCTCTTAGTCCTCATTAGTATTGTCAGATTCCTTACATTTTGCCAATCCATTGGGCATGAAAATATTCACTGCAGCAAATTAACTGAGAAACCAAAGCCTTATGCTTAAAAAAAAAAAAAAAGAGAGAGAGTAAGGGACTAAAGGTATTGGTTTCTGGTTTTTTTTTTTGTTTTTTTTTTTTAAGATTTTATTTATTTGACAGAGAGAAACACAGCCAGAGAGGGAACACAGGCAGGGGGAGTGAGAGAGGGAGAAGCAGGCTTCCTGCCTAGCAGGGAGCCCAATGTGGGACTCGATCCCGGGTCTCCAGGATCATAACCTGAGCCGAAGGCAGTTGCCTAACCAACTGAGCCACCCAGGCGCCCAGGTTTCTGTTTTAAGATTCACCAACATTCAGTGTTTTTATTTCTTAAAGTTGGTTGGCATCTTCTACCTAGGAGTACTTACAGAGTCTTAAGAGGTATTTGTCTACCCTCAG
>PITA01006190.1:0-102592 GCA_004023965.1 Spilogale gracilis
TTTTTTTTCTAATCTCTTCACGTTCATTTCTTTTCGCTTTATTCACTGGACACTTTCTGTAATACAATACAGGACAGAAGTGTTTATAGTGCTATCTTTACCTTGTTCCTGATCTTATGGGGTAAATATTAAGCATGTAATCATTAAATATAATGTTGGAACTACATTGTCAGGCTGGGAAAATCTCATTACTAGTTCAACAGTTTTACTTTTTTAATTATGAAGAAATGATTTTTATCAAATTCCTTTTCTATATTTATTGAGATGAGTATTTCATTTCTTCTTTTATTTTGTAAATGTGGTAACTCACATTGATTTAGTTTTCAAATCTTGCATCATTGGAATAAACTTAACCTGATCATTTGTGTTATCATTTTTATATATTGTGGAATTTGTTTGCTAATATTTTGGGTAAGAGATTTATATTTATAAGAGAGAGTAGCTTGCAATTATCTTGTCTTGTAATGTCCCTGTCAGATTTTGATTAGATTTGATTACAAAACCAGCTTATAGTCTATACTCAAAAGCAATTTATGCTGAAAATTGTTTATCGCAGGCCCAATTCTTTAAAACCTTTTTCTATACACTATAGCCCTTCAACTTGTGAGAATCCATAGTCTACAGAATTTTCCCAGATAGATATCATTCCAGAAAGCTATGCTCTTTCACAATGTCATGACCCTTGAATCCTCCCCTGAATAAGAAACAGCATCACTACCTGTCCCTCTCTACCCCCTTACTAATATTTTATATATTTTCCAAGCACTTATCACCGATCAATGTATTGTATGTATATTTGTTTGGATGTTTGTTAAATATCTATTTTCCTCCACTGGATTTTAAAATGCACATAGTAGGTCTTTTGTTTACCCCAAGGCCATAAACAGTGTCTAGTACAGACTAGACACTTAATATATATTTGTTGAACTAATGGAAACATCATACTATATATACTCTAGATTGTCTCTCTCTCTCTCTCTCTCTCTCTCTCTATATATATATATATATATATATGTTTATTGTATCAAGTTTATACCATGTGCACTGAATTAATTTGCTTAATTGGTTTTTTTCTAGTTGTGGAAAATAAATAATTTTGACAAAATACAAATGTACACAAAATGGCATTTTGAGTTAAAAGCCAATTTATTAACCTCCTCATTATCTTCATCTTGCAATGGCCTCTGTCCCCATCCTTTACAAGAAACACAACCCTGCCAGTCATATGTCCTCATGTCAAAACTGGCTGACAGGACAAAACAAAGACTCACCAGCCATCAGCTTATAATATAGGGTTTATGAACATGCAGCAATAATAACAAAGAAATAAAGATTCTTTTGAGAATTGTAATGTGACATTTTTGTTCTTTACTATTTGCTCTGCTAGGTAATTCATAGCTCAACATGGCTGCCAGGGACTATAAGTTATCAAATGCAATGTCCGGGAGAGGTCCTACATTAAGTAGTAAGCGAAGAGAATACCTGGGTTTCTGTACTTTTCTTTTTATTTTTTTTTCCCCAGGAGAATAAAGCATAGTTGTAGATTAGCTCAGATAAAGATACATTATATTAATGAGGCTTTGAGTAGGTCAGTGGGTTTTACTCTCTTCCTTGACAAGCATGCCTCCCTTCCCTTCAATTCTGCCTTTTCATCTAGAGAATGTGAATATTTCCTATCCCTACTGGTCATTAGATTGACTAAAGGGAACTGTAGATGAATTTGCATCCATTCAAAGGTCTACTGCCACAGCACAGTGGTATTTTTAATATAAAGGAACATGATAGTAGTTAATATTTACACAAATAAGGTACATAATTTACTGAGACCAAGTAAAAAAATTTTAAAACTACCCTACTTAAGATATTTATAAATAACATGCATATTTTTAATATATGCTGTATATGTCTAATGTGATTATCAAATTTACTGTTTCCTTTTTTGATATCTTAGCATCCTATTTCTTTTCTAAAAACAAAACAAAACAACAAAAACCCCACAGTTCTTTGAGCACATCAACAAAACTAGAGCCATAAGGAACACTTCCTTTGAGGAAGTCATTGAAATACAAATCTTTCTTGACTTTCAGTGAGGTTATGTCCTGATAAACCCTTTGTAAAGCGAAAATAACATAAGTCAAAATACATATCGCTAGCCTGGGAAAAGATCAAACTTCAAAATTCAAAGTTCAGTTTCTATGGAATGTATTATTTTTGCATTATCATAACGTCAAAAAATTTTAAGTCAAATCATTGGGGACCATCTGTATCTCAGTCTGACTACAAGAGATGGGGTTGCATTTTTGGAAGGTGAGGCTTTCTGAAGATTGCACACTGAGGTGTCATTGAGAGCAACTTGTTTTCTTGCCTTGAAGCAAAACCTATGACTGACTTTAGAAGCCGCAGATGATTTCTGCAGGCAATGTCACTGAGCTTTTTTCTCACAAAGGTCATTGTGAGGAAAGGCCCTTGGAGATGGAAAGAAATAACCTCAGTGAAAGGAGAGAGGAAAACCCAGTCACATCTTTACTAAATGTCCACTTTCCCTTTCGGTGATATGAAGTTATTGTTCAATCCCTTGTTGCTATTCTGTTTTCCACTTCAATCTCAATTATTGGGCAATGTTTTAGATAATCAAAAATAATGTACATTTGCTTTTTGGAGTTCTTTTTGAAGTATACTTGAATAGACAGGCCTTTGACCTTCTTATGAGCAAACACTTTAAGCCACATTAAAAACACGTACAAACACAAATTTCAATGGACTTATTTCTTCTCCTAAATGCTTTCCTCCTTCTTAATGCTTAAATGCTTCTTAAATTCTTTTCTCTTTATGTTCCAGAATGGAAAGAAAATCTTAGGGTCATACAAAGGACTAAAATAGAATAGTTAGCAGGTACCTCCTAAATAACTGCAGGAATATGTAGTCTGGAAAATACAATGTGTCTATCTATTTATGCTTAAAAGATTGTCCCTTTGAAAAACCATTTGACTACTTTAAAATAGTTTCTTATTGATGTCAACACATAAAGAATTGAGCAAAATGACCACCATGCCAATTCAAATTTGAAAAATGTTCTTGTGATCACTTACACTGTGAATAATACATGAATGAAAAGCCGAATGTTAACTTTGCATTATATCATTGTAACTTCCATTTATTTCACTTGGCACCTCATGTCTATTAGATCACCTATTTTCTGCAATGATCCCCTGTGTCCAATATTTTCATTCATATCCATGTCAGAGATTTGGAAGTGGGGCTTAGGAAAATTAGGCAGCTGAAGCTCACTCAACTAATAAATCAGAAAAGCTGAGTTTCTAATTTAAGATTACCTGACTCCAGACCCTGCCGCTCACAGACACTATCTTGTGTTGCCTTACTCTATATTGGATGAGTTCTGATTCTGCTAAACAAATAAGGACTGGACGTTATTAGCACTCAAAAAAAATTTTTTTTTCTCAGAAAGAGGTTGGATTGTATTTGTCTTCTTATTTGGAATGTCATAGAACTTTCAGATGACCCAATGCAATTTGTGGTGGGAAATGACAATTTTAACTTCTTACAAGGAAAAAATGATTATAAATAATTATTCTAAATAATATAAGAAAAATAATGGAGCACCTGGGTGGCACAGTCAGTTAAGCATCTGACTCTTGGTTTTGGGTCAGGTTGTGATCTCAGGGTCTTGAGATCAAGTCCCACAATGGGCTCTGTGCTCAGGGCAGAGTCTGCTTAAGATTCTCTCTCCATCTCCCCATGCCACTCCACCCCCACTCTCTCTCTAAAATAAATAAATGAATATATTTTCTAAATTGATGACTTCACTGAGGCTAACAACTTGCATTTCTGTTGTCTTTATTTTTAGGTTATCTCCTTTAAGAAATAGCTGAAGCAGTACAATTATATGATTATCACCCTGATCCTTTGGAATTGTCAAATCATTACCTTAAATAAAAAGATATCCTTTAAAAAAATCACATAAGACTCTTGGTTTCTAGTATTTATTTCCTCATATAAATCATTTAACTATGTCTCAGAAAGCCTCTTTCTTTCAGTTTTTCTTAGAAGTTGTATTAAAGATTTAAGATGGAATAATTAAGTTTCTGAGACCTGAGTCAGGCAGAACCTTGAAAGGACGGTCCGACAAATCTCAGCGTATCTTAGCTCTTGCTCAGGTTTCTTTCCTTCTTTCTCATACCTACTCATGTTTTTGGTCTCACAGTTGTCATTCTCATTATCATTTACTGGGTTATACTTAGACAACTTCCAAAACTCTAAATTCCATTTTTATATAATCTTAAAAGCACTGACGTCATCAATGTTAGAATTTTTGTTGGCAGGTTTTTTAAACATGCTGCTACTGCTTAATCACTGTTGTATTATCTGAGATGATAGAAAAAATGACTGTGGTTACAGATTTTAGACCCAAACTTCCTGGATGCTGGTTCTTAAACTATATGATCATGGGATTAATTTTCTTTCTACTACCTAACGTTTGTGGTAAAAATTACATGAATAATCCATGTAAAATATTTGGAACAGTGCTAGTATTATTAAACACTAAATAATAATACTAATATATTATTAATATTATTGGTGGGAACTGACTATCCACACCCATGTACAGAACCTTACACTTCTTTCTGGTAAACTTTAAAAGGCACTGAATACTACTACCTTCCCGAAGCTGGTAGAGATTACACAGGGTAAAAATAGAGTAAAAGATTCTGTTCTCATGGGTCTTAAAATTTAATGAAGGTAAGAGGGTATTGAGAGAACAATGACTTTCCAAGTTTTACCAGAAAGAAAATATGTATAATAGATATCAGATAAAGAAAAAGTAAATAAACTGGGGCAAGTCATTAGGAATGATTTTGCAAAGAAGACAGGACTTAAGTTGTACGTTGAGGGAAAGCCTTATGATGTTTTCCAGAAGCTTAAGTGGAAATTAAATTTCATTCACAAATAAATTTGCATTCATTTTATTATTAACACGCTCAAATAAACTCCAAGGAAAAGTGCTACAGGAAAAAAAACTTATATGGCAATTATTCTGCTGTTATATTTGAAATTTTTTATTTTTTGTATTGTTACTTAAGTTTTTAATTTTCCGGTGTTCCAAGATTCATTTTATTCCATGAATAAGGTATTTCCTTCAATAACCTTTACATGAAATATTAGAGACAATATGTAGGCAGAGTGGATTGAAGTAATATTTGTTTATTTTACATAATATATCATCATGAGCTAAAGATTACTAAGGGAAGCTTATTTTGAAGGAGTCCTTAGAATGGTGAACATGATCCAGCCAACTAAACTTAAATTATTATTATTCCTGTCTCTGCATTGAAGTTAATGACACAAAATTACACCAGTCTTTGGATATGAGATGGTTTTCAACTCCTCTCTTCCCTTCAGTGCCCAAATGCAATTCATCAGGTATATTAGTTTGGGGATGGATACAGTTTCCATTTTTTAGGGAGAAAATAATGTGGTTACGGAAAAGAGGAGTACATGGAAATCAGATTTTCTTCTTTTAATAGAGAAGTTTAGGTAGTCCAGAGAAAGGATAAAAGTTTTGAAAACCTTATTACATTTGCCATTTTCCCTCAACATTTTGAATCAGGTAAAGCATGGGGAATGGCCTAAACCACTGGCTTTCAAGCTTTCTGGCACAGACTAATTGTGTGCTTCAGCTGGCTCTTACCAGCTCATGAGAACTCATTATTAACTTTTCAGGAATGCTGTTAAAGATGGCCATTATTAAACATTTAATCATATAACTTGAAATCAAATATAAATTAAAAATAAAGGTAATACTCAAAATTTAGCAATTTCTAATTACATTTGCTATATATATATATATATATATATGTATATATATATATATATATATATCTTTATGACTGAATACATTATAATGTTGTACATTGTACATCTTGTCCAAATCTACCTTCAGTGGAATCACACTGATAGCCCAACATCTGCTACGGACAGGGGGGATAATAATATTTGCACTATACAAACTGCCAAACTGTAAACCATAGTAATTTTCCCCCAGCCAGTTGTTAAATACCTTATATTACAACCTAGTAACATATACATATTTATACATGCAGAGATAATTTGAATCAAAATATCAAATTGCTGTACTTTATTTTCTACTATTTTATTCTACTAAATCTAATACATTTAAGGGGCACCTAGGTGGCTTAGTCAGTTAAGCACCCAACTCTTGATTTCAACATAGGATATGAATTCAGGGTCATGAGATGGAGGCCTGCACTGGGGTCCATGCTGCTTAAGATTCTTTCTCTCCTTCACCCCCCCCAAAAAATGAATGAATGAATACATGCATAAATAAATAAATCTAATACATTAAAAAAAGGTCGTGATTAAATAAAGTAACTTCTATAACCACGTATAAGGATCACAATCCAAAGTATGAAGAGGAAACCATTCAAAATATATGAGATAAAATTTATCTCAACCTGGGTGGCTCAGTTGTTAAGCACCTGCCTTCAGCTCAGGTCAGATCCCAGGGTCCCAGGATCGAGCCCTGCATCGGGCTCCTTGCTCGGTGGGAAGCCTGCTTCTCTCTCTCTCTCACTCCCCCTGCTTGTGTTCCCTCTCTACCTGTGTTTCTCTCTGTCATACGTAAATAAAATCTTTTAAAAAATTTATCTCATTTAAAATATATTCTAAGAGTGGCTCAATTCATTGAGCACCAGACTCTTGGTTTGGGCTCACGTCATAATATCATGGTCGTGGGGAGTCTGCTTAAAGATTCCCTCCTTCTGGTCCTCCCCACATTTTCTCTCTCTCTCAAATAAAAAATTTCGTTAAAAAAATAGATAGATGATAGATAGATAGATAGATAGATAGATAGATAGATACAGACAGATACATACATTCCAAGATATAACACTTTACAACTTCAATAATAATCTACAGCTTTTGAAAATTTTTCCCTATCAAATAAATATACTTTGTATGTTTTGTGTGTGGTTGACTTTATGGCTATATCTATAATACATTTCACATCTCTCCAATTAATTAGTAGCTGTGTAATTTGATGGTTTGACTCCAGCTCTAGATACAGACTCTGATTAGTCAAAAACAGTGGTTCTCAAGTTTTAGTGTTCATAGAATCTCCTACAGGGATCGACAAAATATAGACTGCTGGGGTACTTCCTCAGAGCTTCTAATTCAATTGGTCTAGAATGCTATCCTGGAAATTATATTTCTAATCAACTCTCTGGTGCTATTGACACTGCTTGTTCAGAGACCACACTTTGAGAATCACTGGACCAAGATACTCAGGGTAACCATGGTCTATTGGCCCAGTGATTCATTCAAGATGGGCAGCTTACACCAGGACCAGTCCCCTTGTAATAAGGATTTGCTCAAGAAATAGGTGAATAATTGATTTCAGACAAAAGACATGTAAGAACAGGTTTGAGAATGGCTCCTGGGATAGCAACTTCAATTATGGACCCAATTTTGAAAGTCACACTCTCTGCCTTTGATCTACTTATAATGTGAAACAAAGAGTATAGTCTTGTAAAAAGAGTGATGATGAAACCAACATATAGAAGAGATAGAGCCACAGAGAAACAAAAAAATGAACTGGCTTCCTGAACCACCTCTGAATTTATTCTGTTAATAATGATTCCTCCAGAACTCTCAATATTGTTTAAGCTGGTTTGACTTTGATTTTCTTTTCTTTATAGTGAAAACCATCTTAACTAATATACATATATACTTGATGAAGCAAAATATTTAAAAATCCTTAAAAGGATACCTAAAACCATTATGCCTTTTAAAATAATCTGTATGAACTGACATATTGCTGTGGGGACCTTTCATAAGTAGATGCAAAATTGACATTTTGTCATGCTGCCATTAAGGAAAAGTGTGTCCGTTACATTCCAATTAGGAATCTGCATTTTACATTCCAAATAGACAAAATCACCTGAATAACTGAAGTCCCTCAAATAAATACTTAAATATTTTATACTCTAAACAAAACAACTTAACCCCAAATTTTGCAATGCTGATTTTTCTTAAGATATGTCCTGTTCTTGGCAGATACAATATTCATTTGAGGGGGAAAATGATTTTCTCCCATATGATAATTTACCATACAATGGTACTTTCCCAAAATGATACTTTATCATTAACAGACTGGATATAAAATTGGTAACCATGGAAATTTTGAGTTTTGTTTTCCACTGAGATACCTAATGGGCTTGTATTTGATGAGTCAGTCCTTCTGTAATCTGACTCTTCCAATGGTTTAGTATGGATACATCTTTCTTTGACAAAATGCTTTAGTCTCTTAGCCTTCTCTTTCATTGACTTCTATTTTTTAGACATAGCATGGGAAAAAGTAACATTTATTAATCTTGATTTTCTCATATGAAAATCTGGTATTACAGTACCAACTGTACTGTAATACAGCCCAAATAAATAATCTTCTCCCAGTCTGGACCTTGCCTTTTCACATTCTTTGTGATGTAGTTTGATGAACCATCTTACTATGGTCCTGTTTATCTTTTCTTTATTCTTTAATTATTAGTGCTCTTTGTTTCTAATTTAAGAAATACTTTTCTAGTCTACAGTCAGGAAAACTTTTGTATGTTTTCTTCTGCAAGTTATATTGTATGACTTACCAGATATAGATCTGAAATTATCTGCAGCTTATTATATATATGGTGTGAGTTAGGGGTCAGATTCATTTCTCTTATATCCAATTGACAATTTATTGAAAAGATCAGGTCTTTTCCACTATACTGTATGGTCCCTTTGCCATAAATCAGGGGATCATATATATTTGTTGGAATATGGTTTTAAGGGAATGATTTAAGAATCATTCTATGATTTTATAGATATTTATTAAGAGTATACTATACAGTGATCCATTAAGAATTAAGAACTAAAATCTGCTTTAAGATGATGGAGCAATGGCATTTTTATTTTGCTCTCCTATCTTAAAACCCAGAAAAATCAGCAAATATATATATTTTGTATAAATAGAATAAAATAAGGAACTTGCCCTGTCCTCCAAATGAAATTATGTATATTCTTCTAAATCTAGTGAAACTTGCATTTTAATTTGGGAAAACCCTGAAAACTAACTTTGATTCAGTTAGAATTTTCCCTAAAAGTGAATGTCACCATTCTGAGAGGTCTAGCGTATGAACATATTTTTTAGGTGTTCTCAATCTATGGGAAACATAGGGCATAGAAAAACTATGGAATGTCCCATACATGGAAATCCATGTGAGTTTTGTACAAAATAGGTTTTGACTAGCAAATGTTGAACTTAGGTACATAAAATTCTCATAAATGGAGTTAATAAGTTGAAATAAAGGCTTGGTATTTTGAAACATGTTCTCCAAGTGAAGATTTCCCCAACTTATTGCTTTTTTTATTCGCTTTTAGGTATATGCAGATTTTAGGTATATGTAGGCCCCTGTATGTTCTTCCAGATCTCAGGGGTGGGTGAGACCTGAAGTACTGCCTAGGAAGTATGGCATTCAACATATGTATGCTAAATTGGTTGTTTATAGCATGGCAAAAAGTAACATTTATTAATCTTGATTTTCTCATATGAAAATCTGGTATTACAGTACCAACTGCCATCTCACTTCAGAGAGATGCTCTGAGTTACAGATGGGACTTTTGTTTATTATAGAGCCCTATTCAAAGAGGTTATTATTTATAACATTGTTTTCCTCTCTTAGCATATTCAGTTTTCCAGGAGAACAAGGTTGACACTTAAATAAGCAGATGATATTTACATAAGGCCTAGGTCTGAACCATAGCTCTCTGCTTTATCAGTTATATTTGAGAAATTGGTTTCTGAACTTTGAAAGTGCTTTTCCTTCCATATAGCTCCCTAGAGTCCTTTTTCTTTTATTTGTTTGTTTGTTTGTTTGTTTGTTTTTTTCTTTTTGAAATGATGATGTTGATTTTAGGTCTTCCAGGGCATAGCAGATAATGGAAGGACACTGGGGACGGCTGGGATGGAAGCGGCTATTTGCCATGGCTCGTTTTGTGTATCAAGTTGATAGGGTCAGGAGGTATCCAGATATTTTCCCAAGCATATTTGCTAAACATATTCTGGGTGTGTCTGTGAGAGAATTTACTTATGAGATTAGCATTTGAATCTGGACTGAATAAAGAAGATTGCCCTTCTTGATATAGGGGGGCATCATTCAATCCACTGAGAACTCTTGACTTCAGCTAAAGACATGATCTCAGGTCCTGTGATTGAGCCCTGCATTGGGCTCTGTGTTCAGCAGGGAGTCTGCTTGAGGCACTCTGCATTGTCCCTCTCTAAGTAAATCTTAAAAAAAAAAAAAAAAAAAAAAAAGATAAGGGAGTAAAATAATGCCTTCATTCCATCATATGTGTATTCTATTGGTTCTGTTCTCTGGAGAAGCCTGATTAATACACTATCCATTCTGGGCTATAGTGCCATATGTTATGGCTTCTGCAGAAAGTCAGGACTGATATCCCACACCAAGCTAACATTCTACTTGCAGATTCTTAGCTTTATGATTTACACACACACACACACACACACACACACACACACACACACAATATTCCTGCTACTACTCTATCTGATAGTTATGGTTCATCTACAGTTGTTTATCAAGAATATACAAATATGTCACACAGATACAAAAACCTTAGATAATTTTGGATAAGCATCTGGTGTGGATAAGTAAAACTCTAACCGTGTTAAGAGTCTAGTCTAGACTACTTTATAAAAATCTGTGATTTGTATGCCAAACAAACAGAAGCTGAAACTCATTTAAAGTCAAGGTAAATTACAGCTGTTACTTCAACTGATATATCAGTCCTATCATTCTTACAGAGAGGAAAATTCAATTAGTCTGACAGAACTCCACAAAGAAATTCTGATTATTACCTTTTTCCTTTTATATGTGTTCAAAATGATATGCTGTTAAAACTTCCATTGAGTTTAATGGTGGTTAAAATTTACCCCCTCCCCGAAAGACTAATTCTTGGTCAACTATTTTCCCACTTAAAATAGAAAGTCAAACACTCCATTGGCACTTGTCCAGTGTTCAGGTTGAAGTGCCTTGCTAAGAAAGTGTCTTTGTACATATCATTTCACTTTTATGTTAAACACTTTTCCTAAATGACAGAATAATGTAGTACTATTCTGTGACCCTAAACCAAAATATATTCTCTTCAATTTATCTCAGCTTTTTCTTCAGATATTATAGCTTTCCATCAACTTGGTGAAAATTAGCAGAATATATACATTGCATTTCATGTATTTGTCTAATTGATTCGGAACAAAAGATTTAGGAAATATAGAGTCAGCAGGAATGTCCAACAAGTTCGAAATAAAGTTTACTCTCAAAAGAAGAAACAGATAAATAAATAGAATAGAAAGAAATAGAAAATACTAGTCATACTAGTTGTATATAAATAAAATTCACCTTAAGTCACCAAACATGGCGGTGATGTTGGAATGTCCACTTTCAATCAAGAGGACTAAGAATTTTGAGGAGCTGGGAAGATATGATTAAGTAAACAGAAATAAGCAAATAAAGTGAAAGTCTTCATGTGAGGTTATATTGAAAACATGTTTTAATTAATGAAGGGAAAATAACAGAGGTGGGATTGTCTACTTTAGTGCAGAAAGTGGGAGCTCAGAATGCAAGAATATAGTAATTGGAGAAGGCCACTGAAGGGTCTCCCTGTACACCCCTCTCCCTCCCTCAGGTGTATACTCTCATGAAAGCATACCTAACAGACTTGAAGAGGGGCTAGTTAATGAGGTTATTTAACCCTTTCTTTTGTGACTTCTACATTCCTCAATGTGAGCCACTAGCTTCATACTAACTCCCTATGTAGATATTCTTCAAGAAAGAATATGCTGATCAATGAACATTGGTATTTGATTTAGTTTTCTTTATAATTCATGATGTATATCAGTGATCTCAATGTAGCTCCATATAAGAATCACCTAGGAAATTTTAATTATGGATGTCAGTACCATTCCAGACCAATTAAATCAGAATTCCCTGGAACTGGGTTCAAGCACTGACATTCCTTTTTTAGAGAGAGACCACAAGTGGAGATGAGGGTGAGGCAGAGAGAGAGAATCTTAAGCGGACTCCATGTGCAGTGTTGAGCCTGATGTGGGGCTCATTTTATGACCCTGAGATCATGACCTGAGCCAAAATTAAGTCAGACACTTAACTGATTGAACCACAGAGGTGCCCCCAAATATTGACATTCTATATGTGAACCTCATAGCACCCAGTGTTAAATACAAGGGCAATAGTTAAACTGGCAATTTGTCTTATATATCAGCCTCTTACCTCTTTGGTTTTCGTGTATTGTCTTTTCATGGTCAAATTCTATGAATTGGCAAAATTGAGATTTTGGATGTGTGAAGTTGAAGACCAGTCTCTAGACCTTTTGCTACTCATAGAGTTGTTTTCTGAATCGGTAGCACTGGCCTTATCTGGAAGCTCTTCAAGAAATTCAGAATCTCCGAGAAGACCCAAGACCTACTGAATCATAAGTTAGTTGATTCTTTTTCCCATTTAAGCTTGAGAAGCACTGTGCCTTAATGTTTCTCAAAGTACAATTCTTATACCTTTATATCTGAATAATGTTACAAATGTACATTTCTGAGTCCCACCCAGACCGAATACAATGGGCTCAGACAGACTCTACAGCCAGGCAGCTTTCCACTCTACTTTGTCACCTCTTTCTCTTTCATCATCAATAAATATTTCAAATACTTCTCAGAGACACCGATAACCATGAATATGAACTATTTAAAATTAATCATCTAGTCCAAAAATACTAGAAGAGTGGTGATTTTCTCCTTGATAAATCTATGCTGCTTAGAAACCAGCATGGCAATAAAAGTAGTTACTAAAAAGGAATAGGAAAAATATTTTTTAAAAATATTTTACATTTAAAAAAATTGTCATTGAGTTATGGTTATTCATGCAGCAGGCAGAGGCTCTATTTAGAAGAAAATAAACCATCCAGCACTCATGTGGAATTGGTCATTCTACCACAGCATTCTGAATAATGTATGAAGGATCCAGGGAAGATTAATTTGAATGAAAGAATATTCTGAATACCTTTCACTTTTTAACTCACATAAAAATTGAAAACAATGCTACTGCTAAATCATTCATTCATTTTTGTTTACATTCTGAAGGTTGCATGGCTGGGAGTCTCTCTCGGGAAAAGAATGACATATTTTAGAAATTACCCAGTGCAAATCCACTTTTCTTTCTTCTTTAATAGATAACAAGTCCATAAATGGTCATATTTTTGTAGAGCAAGGGAACAAAAGATCCTTCCATTACTGAAGGGAAAAGTTAAAGGTGGAAAATACCTGGTTATCAATAAGAGTCCATGATCCTGACCCACAAAGTACCTCAGAAAGAAAAAGTTACCATCTGAGAATGATTTGAAAGCAAGCTTTGCAGATATGATAGCCCCCAAACACAATTGCTTGATGCCAGAATAACTGTGTTTAGATATGGTTCTGTGACCATTTCCCAGTAGAATTCACACCTTAAATCCTATCTTTAATGCTTGTTTGTTTTAATAAATTATAAGATGCCAATATGAGAAGTCACTGTCATTATTCGTTAGTAGTATCAAAAAACCCACACTGATTCTCTCCCCTTATACGCCCTGGCAACCTTCTTTGTTTGAGTAGGAGGAAAGCATCTGACTGAATATTTTGATCTGGAATTCAGGAAGCAACGGCAATGCAGCTGATATTCTTCCTGAGTATTTCTGCTCCTGAATGTGTTATCTTGGCAGATTTTCAATGTCTCCTCAGTAAAAGTTAACAAATGTGAGAATGAGAAGTCATAAATAACAAAACATCTTACACTTCAACTATCTGCGAGTAAAATAGTTTAGAGAACTGGATATCAGAATCACAACTGTCCCAAATGATTATTTTGTAAACATTACACAACACCTTACATTAATAAAGATGTATCTGCTTGTAATAATCAGATATCCAAATCCAATAACCTGAGTTACTAAAACCAGAATGGCATTTGTATATTTGTTCTTTCCAAACTCCACTGAAATGTTAAAGTATAAATGAAAATAAGAATAAATCCAGTATACTAATGATTACCAAGGAAGACTGCTGTCAAATCAAACTTTGAAGAATTTCTAAAAAATAACAAACGTGTGATGTAAAATTGGTGGAAAAGCCATGAAAAATTTAAGAAATCACAACACTATAAAAATGGAACCACCAAAAAGTGAGTTTTTTAAGACACTTACTATAAATACAAGATGAGGCAGCAGGAACCAGGGGCAGGAAGTGGGAGCAATCAGTGGCCCCATTAATAAAAATGCTGTACAAATCTGTTTAATTCCCCTGCTCTCAGAATTGCTGGCTTCAGAGTTTGATCCAGCTAAAAATGAAAGAATAGCCCTCTGTGTAAACAATATAACAATCTGCCACCAGAAATTCATACTCTGGGTGCTAGGAACAAAGTCAAAAATAGAGTCATACTCCAGGCAACTTTTGGATCTCTTCATAAACCTTGAAATTCAACTACACAGAACATATCATGCTAGAATCCACTTGACCAAATACATCCCCATCCAAACCACGACAGCCAGGGATCCTATAATCATAATTTACGTGCACTATCCTTTTTTTTTTTTTAAGTTTTTATTTATTTGACAGAGAGAAACACAGCCAGAGAGGGAACACAAGCAGGGGGAGTGAGAGAGGGAGAAGCAGGCCCCCTGCCGAGCAGGGAGCTCGATGTGGGACTCGATCCCGGGTCCCCGGGATCATGACCTGAGCTGAAGGCAGTCGCTTAACCAACTGAGCCACCCAGGCGCCCCTACGTGCACTATCCTTAAGCCATTAGAGATAAATAAACCCAGTCTAACAACTAGTAAAGATCAATCTAGACTCTATCTCTCATAATGTTAATGACTAATCATATTCAATTAGAATTCTCAAAAATTAACCATGGTCATTGTTTAAAGGATCAATAAGTTTGAATAAAATAATGGTTATGGCCAGAAGGGAAAAAGTAGAGAATAAAAGCAAAACAAAAAGATTAAGTTGGGGCTCTGAGACGATGAAATATAAAATTGTCAGAACACAATGCAAAGGGAAGAAAAAAATAAAAGCTATAAAAGAAAAGCTATGATATATGGAGAATAAACAAGATATCTAATAACTACAAAATGGTCATTTTGGGAGATAACAGATAACAAAGAACAATCAGAAAACATAAAGATCAATATTAAAAAAAAAAAAAGAAAAGAGAACACCTAATTGGAAAAAAATTGAATTAAGAACTGAATAAAGAAATCATTAAAACCATATAGAACTGAAAAAAATATGTTCTTTCCATAAGGAAAAAAAAACGTACTTACACTACACTTTAAACCTAAAACATGAAATTTTAGAAAAAAACATAGTGCAATATCTGTAAGGTATGAGGAACAATGAATATAAACCTCAAATATTATGACCAGTACTTTGAATTTATATTCATATTCATAATGTATTTAAAACCTCAAAATATTATGATTCATGAGCCTTAAATAGTTTTTCTTGCTGGTATTGGTCAAAATAAAACAACACAAAAATCCAAGAGATAAAAGAAAGGTAAGCTAAGATATTAATTCTAAATCATTGTTTATATTGTAGCTATGATATATACTGCTTTTATTACAAAAGGATTCATAATGGAAAAACATAGCATAACGTATTGCAACCAACATCATGAACAATTGCTACAAAAGCTGAAAGGCTAATAGAAAGGAAAAAGAAATAAATAAAGATTTTACTAAATGTCCTTAAGGGTAGTTTCTACCATGAGAGAAATAAATTAGAATTTGATGGTAGAAATATGACATATCTGTAATTTTAAATATCAATTCTCAAATTGGGAAAAGTATGTATATTTGCAAATCCAACAACATAAAACAAAATGACATAAATTCAAAATTACAGAAATGCAAAATAACATCTTAGGGAAATATTTTTTTTATTATTCATTTATTTATTTGAGAGAGAGAGAGAGTGTGTGCAAGCATGAGCGGGAGGGAAGGGTAGAGGGAGAGGGAGAAGCAGACTTCCCATTGAACAGAGAGCCTGATGCAGGGCTCAATCTCAGGACTCTGCGATTGAGATCTGCGCTGAAGGCAGTGGCTTAATTGACTGAACCACCCAGGCACCAGCTAGAAAAATATTAATAGAAAAAAAATCAGAGTTGACAATATTGATATGAAAATTAGAACTGAAAGAAATTAAAGTATTCTAAGATGACATAACCAACAAAAACCTTTATGCACCAAACAATACAGCTTTAAAGTATAGAAAGTAAAACTTGTTAGTGAAGAAGAAAATTGACAAAACAATAATCGTATTAAATTTCACATTACTATCTCAGGTATCAGAATATAAAAGCAAAACTTATTTAAGATATAAAGGATTTGAATAAGAAAAGGAACAATGTTGATATATGTGTATATTTACATACATATAATATACATATAATGTGCATACATATTATATATAATGTATAATGTATATATGATATATAATATATATTATAATGTATATGTATATATGTTTATACATATGTATATATATATATAAAATATGTATGGTACATTCAAAGAGCAGAATAAAAGGGCAGCTTTTTTTTTTTCATGACTGCTTCTGAAAATTCACTCTTAGGGCTAGGTCTTTCCTTGTCCATGGACATAGTCTCTCTGGCAGATCCCCTATCTCACTTGCTCAATTTATATAATGCAAAGTCCTTCTACGTGCTATAGATGGAAATACTTCAAGAAGAAAGAGGAGCATAGTTACTTCTACTCTGCTGTCCCATTTGAAGCTGCTCTCTCTTCCCCCGCACCAATTCACTGGCTGGCCAATACTCTTTGAAGTTTGAAAGGTGCAAGAGACTAATAAGGAGCAGAGAATAGCTCCCTGAACTAAAAGAACTGTAAACTGAAGTCAGTTCTCTATGTGCTGACTTGCACTTTTCAGTGTGCTTTGTGGATTCCACGAAAGATACTCATTGCTTAGAATGCTGTGCTGAAATTCTTTGATGCAGTTTCCAGGGGGCTGCTGTTGTTGACCCCCCATCCCCATCACTACCACTGCACAATTTTGGTTCTCAATAGTCTGAATCCATCTGAGAAGATCTCTTTTGGAATTTTATCAAAACTCCAGGTTGTACTCCTGGAATAACTCCAGTAAAACAATCCCACACTGTGTATATATCTGTGTATATATCCTCAGGAAACATGCATTTTTCAATCAATCTTTGAGAAAGCAGTTATTCTTGAAATCACAGCCTTCTACTCGGCTGCTGCCAGTGACTTCCATTCTTGCCCTTCGGTTTTTTCAGACATCTGAATGATCTCTTTGAAATTCCCTTCAATCCCTCCCTCTGTCATGCTGTATGTGGGGATATGCTATAGCATTTCAGCAACTTTTTACAAAGACATTTTCTCTGCAGTCTCTAATTTCCTTCCATCTTCTCTATCCTCTTCTACAGGTGGTCAGTCAGTCAGAAGTTGAAAACCTCTTATGCAAGGCATGTATAGGTAGTCTAACAATTTCCTTGAGAACATGGAGAAACTGTCATCTATTTTCTGTATCTAATAGAAAACTATTGTTTTCTACCCTGCAATTTTGGCCTCACTAGGAACTACTGCTAACATCCCATTGAACTCCCATTCACAGTGAGTTGGTATTAGGGACAACAGATCTACCTTCTCAGACTATAATTTTCCAGTGTCTATTATGAATCAGACATCTGCAATAAAGATGTGAATTTCTCTAGCTCAAGTCATAGAAGTTATTTCCCATGAGAATCAAGGCTATCTGGGATTCAATGGTGGCATACAAAACCCTTGAAGAAGAAATGGCTAAGCATTTGGGGATTTAGTGTGCCTGAGAAATGGGTGGCACTAGGAAAATCTCCATTGCCTCCCTCGCTTCAAGTGATAAAGAAGAAGGGCAAAAACTAGTTGAACAGATGGACTAGGCCTACTTCCAAGCCTCAAGTGTTGTTCATAAATAAGGCGTAGTTCTCACAGTTGAAGGTCAGAGGATAGAATTGGCCTTACTCCAGGAGTATCTCCCTGATTTTGAGAACATCATATGATGACTTTGGATATCTGAATGGGACATACATTTTAAGTCTAATCTAGGCAGTTCTTTTTCCCTACAACTACAGAAGTTACTAGATCCAAATGGAAAATCTGTGCTTGCTACTAGCAGAATGCCCTACCCACGCAGGCAGCTTAACTTGAGGACAACTCAAACAGGAAACATTGGAGTTAGTATTCATAGACCCTTGTGCTTAAATATACTTGCATTGGTTGAACACTTCATCTTTTAGGCCCAATTTATCCTACCGAAGATCAAAGGGCACAAATGAATGCACACTTACAACTATATGAGCTAGTGATTCAGGGGAGGGTTTCCAGAACCTCTTGGTGTGGAAAGTGCTCCACCTAGTGGGAGTTCAGAAATCCAGACCCTCCTAGCCCTCAATAAGAGAGACCCTCAATAAGAGATTAAATGAAAATTTACTAAATATTCTGGGAATACATTCCCCAAGAGAAAAGAACATATACAGGGACGCCTGAGGGGCTCAGTCATTAAGCGTCTGCCTTCGGCTCAGGTCATGATCCTGGGGTCGGTCCTGGGATTGAGCCCCACATCGGGCTCCTTGCTTGGCGGGAAGCCTCCTTCTCCCTCTCTCATTCCCCCTACTTGTGTTCTTGCTCTAGCTGTGTTTTTCTTTGCCAAATAAATAAAAACTTAAAAAAAATATACAGTGTTCCTCTATAATCCCACCAGAACCATGCCATCATACCTCCCCCCTTTTCATATTGGAGAACGTACCTCAGCTGTCTTTTATTCCTGCATAGTGTGAGTAATGAAATCTATATATTCAGAAACAAGTATGTAGCTAATCTTAGGGACAAATTTCAGGAATAATACTTCCAACTATCAATGTCATAGTTAAGTTATTTAGCCAATAGTACTGAAGACTATATGTTCCTGAATTGGACACTGCAAGGTAAAAGCAAAATGAATGATGACTAGAAGCCCCACTGGATCTCATAGTAGGGTGTTGCAGATGTTACCTGTATGCAAAGTGAAAGTTGGGAGTGGATTACATTCATTAACCAAATATTCATTGAGTAAATACACTGTTCTAGGACCTAGGGATACAGCAATGTAGTTTGTATTTCAGTGGAGGGGGATATATGATAAACAAATATATTAAATAAATAAAAAATAAATATATAGATAACACAAATATATAGTGTTCTGGGTGGTGGTTAAGAGCAATGAATAAAATTAAATCAGGGTAGAGGTATGGTAGGTGTTATTTTTATTTGGTTGGCAAAGGAAAGACTCCTGAATACAGGCAAGTTACTAAAGACCTGTAAGTAAGGAGAGCGCATCCTACACATGTCTGGGGAAGAGTGTAGCAGAGAAGGGGTGGTGCAGGCAAACACCTGAGGTTAGGCTGTGCTTGGAAGGGTGAAGGAAGGGCAAGGAGACCAGTCTGAGTAGAGCAGTTAGCAAAAGGAGAAAAGAAGTAGGAGAAGTCAGACGAGTCATCAGGGGCCAAATGGTGTAAGTCATTGCAGGCCTTGTTTGAGCACTTTGAATTTTATTTTGAGTGAGATGAAGGTTTTGAGCAGAGAAGTGACATGACATGAGTCATTTTCAAAAGGATTATTCTGACTGCAGAATACAGAGGGTCAAATGTTGGACAGGGAGATTAAGTGTAATTGTAGGAGTCAAGTTGAGACATAACAGTAGCTTGGACTAAGGGAGCTGTGTGTGTGTGTCTGTGTGTGTGCGCGCGCGCACACACACACACAAGAGATAGAGAAAGACAGGGACGAAAATGGAAAAATAAAGTAATTCATACCTAAACAGAGCCTTCCTATTCTTTTCAAGCAATTATGAGACATTTGTAAAAATAAATCATTTACTGTGATAGCAATCCAAACTCAATCAATTCTAAAAAGTAGAATAGAAACAGGCAACATTTGTCAATCACAATGAAATTAAACTAAACATTAACCGTGACAGACTAGACAACAAATCTAACCCACCAAAAATATTCTAAAGCCTATGTATAACTTTTAGCTCATTACCTGACAGTCTTTATGAAACTAGGATCCACGTGTTGAGTTTTTTTGTTTGCCCAAGCATAGAATAAGAATGCAACACTGGGAGGCTAACATTTCTAAGATATATGTTTTATTACAATTTTTCCCCCAGAGCCTAGGGCTTCTTGATTCCTCCCCATACCCTATCTTTCAGTATTTTAAAAATTATAATCTATTTTTTTTGGTAAGTACATTTTTAAAATGCCTATTTCTCAGTAAAACCTCTCCTACATTCTTTCCTATTTTACATGTTATCATAATTCAGAGTTTTCTTGTGCACACCAGGGCTAGAGTTTAACTGAAGTCTCCTCCATAGTTATTACAGAAAGAGGGTGGCTCTCCCATGTGAATCTGCTCATGTTTTTTAAAGGACAAATTATCAATGGAGTACCCTCCACATAGATTTCAGACATAGAGTTGTTCTACCATGTGCTCTTTGGTGTGAATGAAGCTTAGCTCTCTAGCTGACATCTTCCCTGCATTCATTATAACTATATAGTTTATCTCCCTGTGTTAATTCTCTGATGTCTATGTAGGTGCGCACTCCAGAAGGCGGCTCTTCCACATTTATAGGGTTTCTCCGAAGTATAAAGTTTCTGAGGTTGTCTAAGGACAAGTACACATTAAAGGCTTTCCTACAGAAGCTTGTATGGTTTCCTTCCATGAGTGAATGTAAACTTACTTATGTCATTTGAAGAATGAATAAGCACTGAAGTCTCTACCACACTGACTACAGACATAGTTTTTTTCTTCCCATGTGAGTTTTTTCCAGGAGAGAGAAACTTCTTGGGGAACAGCATGTATTTCATGAAGCAATTCAGTGAAGTAAACACTGGAAATCGATTACTTGTAGAGGATTCATAATTCATAAAAGACTCTCCATGTCATAAATGAAGTGTGCCTTTAATGATCACTCATTTTAATCAACATTAAAAATCTCACACTGAAAATACATCATTCCTAAAGTAAAAGGGTAAAAAGGGCAGTTGGAGTTCATATCAGAATATTCATACTGGGAGGATAATAAATAACCCTTCAGAGTCAGAGTGGGAAGATGGTGAAGTCAGAGGATCCTGAGCTCACCTCATCCCATGGACACATTAAGGCAACAATTGCATCTATTGCAACTGACTCTGAAAATGACCTGAAAACTGGCAGAGCAGATCGTCCACAGTTAGTCACAGAGAAAATGTCACATCAGAAGAGGAGGAAGGGCAAAGATGTGGTCAGGAACCAAACCCCAGGTGTAACTAACTACAAATGTCCAGAGGAGAAAGAAGATCAGACTCCACACAAGGCACCTCTGGCCCTAAGGACCTGCACTGGGAAGATAAGTCCCTATAATATATAAAACTGAATCCCTACCCTTAAAGAGACAGCATGCTAAATAACTTCTCTGAAGACACAGTACAGAAGCAGCAATCTGAAAAGCACCTGGAGAATACTTTAAGGAGATTCATTGATTAATCTTAGATTGTAAGCTGGAGGGGCAGGGGTTTGCAGGAAATTTCTCTGGGAACAAAAGTGTTGATGGACATTATTTTTCTGCCCTTCCCTAGCCTAAATAGCCAGATGCTTGCAGGAGCTAGTTCTAATGTGCTCCAGCATTCTCCAGCAGATCTACCCCTTTCAATCTACCTGCCTGGACACGTACCCCTCCAAAGTGGCTCTTGCCCAAGCACATCCAATCCAGCCTTGGACAGGACCAATGGTCCTCCAAAGTGACTCCGGTCCTGGAGAGGGAAGGAGATAACCTCACATACAATGTGCTGGCATTTCCTGCAGCCAAGTCTTTTAGAGGAATGATCAGGGAGCAAGTCCTGCCCTTGGGTGCCCATGTAGCTGTCACAAAAACTAACTGCAGACAGTTAGGCTGAGCGCTGGCCCCAACCACAAGCAAGCCTATGGTGGCTGCAGCCATGCTTCTCAATATCATGGAAATAAACCTTGCCCAGTGCACCTAAGCAGGCAAAGTGGGTTATTACAGCCAGTTAGGCTAAAGGCAAGTCCTATCCACCAGTGTGCCCACAGCAATCATGGCTCAGCCACAAAGAGAGGGCACATGCAACCCACACAAGGGATATACCTGGCATGCCTGGTTCTGTAATCAGGGGCATTACACTATAGAGGACAACAGAACCTCTTATACACAAGGCCAGTACTTTCAAGACTAGGAGAAATGCCTGACCTATCTGATCATAGATACAAACACAGAGAACTAGAAAAAATGAGGAGACAGAAGACTACGTCCCAAATGAAAGAATAAGACAAAATATCTCTCTCTCTCTCTCTCTCACTCTCTCTCTCTCTTTTGCTCTCTCTTACATACACATACACACACACACACACACACACACACACACACGCACGCACACACAGAAACTAAATGAAATGGAGATAGGAAATATACCTGATAAGGAGTTCAAAGTAATGCTCTTAAAGACTCACTTGACTTGAGAGAAGAGTGAATGAATTCAGTGACAACTTCAAAAAACAAAAAATATAAAAAATAACCAACTGGAGGTGAAGAATACAATAACAAATAAAAAATACACTAGAGGGAATCAGTAGCAGATGAGAGGATGCAGAAAAATGGATCAACGATCTGGAAGGCAAAGTAATAGAATGCATCCAAGCTGAACAGCAAAAACAAAAAAGAATAATAAAAAAGGATAGTTTAAAAGACCTCTGGAATATCAAGCATAATAACACCTGCATTATAAGGGATTCCAGAAGAAGACAGAAAGAAGGATGCAAGACGTATTTAAAGAACTAATAGGTGAAAACTCCTCTAATCTGGGAAATAAAACAGAATCTGGGTCCAGGAAACACAGGGAGTCCCAAACAAGATAAACTCAAGGACAGCCAAAACAAAAATACTTAAAATTTCAATAATTAATGATAAAGAGATATTCTTAAAAGAGTCAAGAGAAAACAGTCATAAATATGGAAAATACCACAAAGTTATCAGCTAATTTTTAATAGAAATTTTGCAGATCAGAAGAAATTGGAATACTATATTCAAAGTACTAAAGGAAAAAAAATTCACCAAGAATATTCACCCACAAGGTTATAATTCAAGTGAAGGAGAGCTAAAGAGTTTTGCAGACAAACAAAAGTGAAATCACCATGAAACCAGCCTTATAAGATATGTTAAAAAGACTTCTTTAAGTGGGCAGAAAAGGCCATAACTAGAAGTAAGAAATCTATGAAAAAAAAAGTTTACTGCTAAAAGTAAACTTATAGTAATGGTAGTAGATTAATCACTTGTAAGGGTAATATGGAAGTTAAACACAAAAGTAGTAAAATCAATTATATCCATAAAAGTTAGTCAAAGGATGCATAAAATAAAAAGATGTACAAAGCCATACCATATACATAACACATGGAGGGGGACTGAAAGTTTAGTGCTTTTAGAATGTGTTTGGACTTAACTGACCATCAACCTAATATAGAGTTGTACAGAGTATAGAGTAATACAAATAGGTTATTATATACTGCCAATGGTAGCCACAAATAGAAAAAATAATAGATACATAAAAAATACAGAAAAAGAGGGGCACCTGAGTGGCTCATCTGGCTAAGTGTCTGCCTTCAGGTCAGGTCATGATCCCAGGGTCCTGGGATCAAGTGCCGCATTGGTCTCCTTGCTCAGCAGGCCTGCTTCTTCCTCTGCCTGACATGCCCCCTACTTGGGCTCTCTGTCTCTGACAAATAAATAAATAAAATCTTAAAAAAATAATAACAAAAAAGGAATCCAAGCATAACACTAATGAAAGTCATCAAACCACAGGGGAGAGAACAAGAGAAGAAGAAAGGAAGAGAAAAGAACTAAAATAAGCACAAAACAATAAAAAAATGGCAATAAGTACATATTCATCAATAATTTCATCAAAGGTAAATGGGCTACATGCTCCAAACAAAAGACTAAATTGATTAGAGAGAGAGAGAGAGAGTGAGAGAGAGAGAGACCCCATATATATGTTCCCTATAAGAGACTCACTTTAGACCTAAAGACACATATAGACACATACAGACTGAAAGAAAAGGGATTAAAAAAAAGATATTCCATGCAAATGAAATTTTTAAAAATGCCAGGATAGAAATATTTAGGCAAAACAGACTTTAAAACAAGACTATAAGCAAGAGACCAAAGAAGGGTATAAACATATGATAAAGGTATCAATCCAACAAGAGAATATAACAATTGTAAGTACAATTATACAACAAACATAGAAACACCTAATTACATAAAGCAAATATAAACAAACATAAAGGAGAAATTGACAGTAATACAACAGTAATAGGACACTTAAAACCTCACTTTGATCAATGGTTACATCGTCCACACAGAAAATCAACTGGGAAAATAAATGACATATTAGACCACATGAATAGATACATGCAGAACATTCCATCCCAAAACAACAGAATGTACATTCTTTTCAAATGCACATGGAACGATCTCTAGGATAGATCACATGTTAGGCCACAAAACATGTCTCAGTAAATTTAAGATGACTGAAATCATATCAAACATCTTTCCAAGTTATAACAGTACAAAAATAGAAATCAATTGCAAGAAAAAATTGGAAGAAACACAAATACAATACATGGAGGCTAAACAACATGCTACTAAATAACAAATGGGTCAAAAAAAGAGGAAGTCAAACATATATGGAGACAAATGAAAATGGAAACACAATAGTCCAAGATCTTTGGGATACAGTAAGAGTAGTTCTAAGAAGAAAGTTTATAAAGATACAAGCCTAAATAAGAAAAATCTCAAATAAACAATCTAACCTTAAACAAACTATAAAAATAAGAACAAAACTGAGAGTTTGAAGAAAATGAATAATAAAGATTAAAGATAGAGACTAAAAAAATAGAAAAAATAATGAAGTCATGAACTGAAAAGATAAATGAAATGGATAAACCTTTAGCTAGATTCTTATTAAAAAGAGAGAGGGAGGACTCGAATAAAATCAGAAATAGAGAAGTAGGAATGACAAATGACATCACAGACATGCAAAGAAGTAGGAGAGGATATTATGAAAAATTATATGCCAACAAATTGGACAACTCAGAAAAATTGATAAATCCCTCAAACACAACCTTCCAAAACTGAATCAGAATGAAACACGAAATTTGAGCAAATACTAGTAATGAAATTGAATCAGTAATCAAAAATATCCCCACAAACAAAAGTCCAGGGCCAAATGGCTTCACAGTAAATTCTACCAAACATTTAAAAAAGAGTTAAAACCTGTTCTTTTTAAATTATTCTCCAAAAATAAAAGAAGGAAAATTTCTAAATTCTTTCTACTAGGTCAGCATTACCCTGATATCAAAACTACACAAAGGCACCACAAGAAAAGAAAACAAATAGGCCAATGTCCCTGATAAACAGATGTAAAAATCTTCAACAAAACATTGGCAAACTGAATTCAATAGTACAATAAAAGAATCATTTACAAAAATCAAGTGAGATTTATTCCAGGGATGCAAGGATGGTTCAATGCTCACAAATCAATGTGATAACATCACATTAACAGGAGAAAGATAAAATCCATATGATCATCTAAATAGATGCAAAAAAAGTGTTTGATAAAATACAACATCTGTTCACAATATAATAAAATGAGGTTAGAGGAAACATATTCCAACATAATGAAGGCCATAGATGATAAATCCATAGCTAAGATCATATTCATTGGGGAGATTTTCCTCTCAGATAAGAAATAAGATGAGGATATCCCCTCTCACCATTTACAGTCAACAGAGAACTGGAAGTGTTAGCTACCACAATCAAACAAGAAATAGAAGACATCAAAATTGGTAAGGAAGAAGTGACTAGACACTATAAATAGAAAACCCTAAAGACTCCACCAAAAATATTAGAACTAATGAATGACTTTGGTAAAATTGTATGGTACAAAATTAATAAACAAAATCTGTTGTTTTCATATACTAATAACAGAGCAACAGAAAGAGAAATTAAGGGGAAAAAATCCCATTTACAATTGTACCAAAAAAGAATAAACTATTTAGGAATAAATTTAACCAAGGAGGTGAAAAACCTATACTCCTGAAAACTATAAAACACTGATAGAAGAAACTGAAGATGACACAAACAAATGGAAATATAGACTGTCATCACAGATGGGAATAATTAAAATTGTTAAAATGTCCATACTACCCAAAGCAATCACTATCAAAATACCAATAGCATTTTTCACAGAACTAAAACAAATAATCCCAAAATCTGTAGGGTAACACAAAAGACCCAAACTAGCTAAAGCAATTTCCAAGAAGAAGAACAAAGCTGGAGTTATCACAATCCCAGTTTTCAAACTATACTGCAAAGTAAATAAAACAGTATGGTACAGGCACAAAAACAGACGCATAAAAAAAATAGCTCAGGATACAAAGCCCAGAAATAAATCCAAGCTTATATGATCAATTAATCTATGACAAAGAAGGCAAGAATATTCAATGAGAAAAAGATGGTCTCTTTAACAAATAGTGCTGTAAAAACTGGACAGTTACATGGGAGAAAATAAAACTAGACCACTTTCTTCCACCATAGGCAAAAATAAACTCAAAATGCATTAAAGACCTAATGTGAGGCATGAACTCCTAAAAGAAAACATCAGTGGTAATCCCTTGGACATCAACCTTAGTAATATGGATATGTCTCCTCAAGGTAAGGGAAACAAGAGCAAAAATAAACTACTGGAACTAACCAAAATAAAAACTCACACTTTTGCTGAATGACTTATTATTGAAAAAAAAATGTAGACTAAAGATAAGTATTCTTAGAAATGTTGAGTCCAGAATTTGGTAAGTAGTAAACAACTAAATAAATCCTCTTATAGTATTTGTACTTGTGATTAATGTTAAGCAAAAGTTTTGAAAAAACTTTTTAAAAATTATATATCTCTTAAATTTGCTTTAAGTTTCTTAATCTTTGCTTTTCTAATTAGCCACTTTAAGCATGAAGGAGAAATATGTTGATTATCGACTATAAAAGAAAAATTCAGTTTAATACTGTTTTATTGAAATCATCTAGGATTACAGACTCAGAAATTATGTATCTTTGATTTTAAGAACAAGTCATGACATTTTCATTCTACATTGTAAGACAGATTTGTAATTTTAAGGCTTAATTCTTTTTTTTTTTTTTTGCCAGTTTTATATCACAACATTTCCAGTTTGAGATTCTTTATTTTCATAGATTTTGTTGTTTGCTCACATTTTGGGAAAGATACATGGATGATAAATTTAGAGTTTTTATATCACAGTGTTTTCCCTCCAACTCTACAGAATGGAGAAGTAGCTATTTCCTTAACAAATAAATTATATGGAAAAAAGAATGGGAGAAGACATGTATAGATTTAATTATACTTTCAAGACTAAATCAAACAGTTTGTGAATATATTTGGGATCCTGATTTGAACAAACCAAGAGTAAATATATAAAACTGGGGAAGATTTATACACTGTCCATTAAATGACATTATAAATTTTTTTAAGGTTTGGTAATAGTTTGTCATTGTGGTTTTCTTTAAAAAAATGAGTACTTGTATTTTAGAGATATGTAATGTATTTATGGACAAAATGATACAATGTCTTAGAATTGCTTCCAATATTGATGAAGGGGGGAATGGGTAGCGATACAGATGAAACCAGACTTGGGTGAGTTGATAAATGTTGAGGTGGGGGAAGGGTATAGATGGGTTTATTATACAAATTTCCCCACTTTATATATATATATGAAAATTTCCATAACGGAACAAAGAGAAAAAAAAAAAGACTAGCTATTGTTTACTCTTTTCTGCAACTGTAGAAGACAGATCTGAGTATACTGTTGCCTTGGCAAGAAAAGTGTTATTTATTCACTATTTCTTGCTGGAATGCTTATTGGATTCCTTTTGCTTAAATTTCAATAGCTTTACCATACCATTTCTTAGTCTTTTAAAACTAATTCTATAAATTTTGTTAACTACCAAATTATATCTTTAGCTCTGAAATATCTTCTACTTCATGTTTTAGTATCAGTTTTAATATGTTCTGACTTCTTCAATAATTCTACACTATTTTCCACATCACTCATCTTTCTTCTACTCAGTTAAATTGTTGTTTTTATTATTATTGTCTACATTCTGAGATCTATAATATTCATCCAGTTGTCTGTTGTATAGTTTCTGTTCTTAATGTTTTAAAACATTTTAAAATTCTTCTGTAACTTCATAACCTTCCTTCTATTACTGATCTCTCTCCAAACTTCTGTTTGCCTCTCAGATGGCTCCATTTTAATAATCTCTCTTCTCTTACCTTTTATCTCTCACTTTATATAGGCTGTGTTTTCTTCTTTTGTCAAAAGGATAAAGCAAATACAATCTGTATGTATAAAATCTTTTTTTAAGAATGGTTTTAGATGCTTATAACAGCTTTATTCATAATTCCCAATACCTGGGAACAACCAAGAGTGTTCTTCCATAGGTGAATGGATAAAAACTGTGGTACAACAAGACTATAAGATATTACCCAGCTCTAAAGATAAATAAGATATCAAGCCAAGAAAATACATGAGGGAAATTTAAATGTATATTACTAAGTGAAAGAAGCCAATCTGAAAAGCCTACATACTATATGGTTCCAACTTCATGACATTCTGGAAAAGGCAAAACTAAAAAGACAGTAAAAGATCAGTGGTTGCCAGGAGATGCAGGGGCGTGGGGAGTGATGAAGAGGCAGAACACAGGATTTTTAAGGCAGTGGAAATACTCTGTGATATCATAATGGTTGATACATGTTACTCATCATATATTTCTTCAAACCCACAGAACGTACAACACTAAGAATAATGTCAACTATGGTCTTTTGGTGATAATAATGTGTCATTGTAGGTTGACTGAATATCACAAATGTACTGCTCTGGTGGGGAGTGTTGTTAATGGGGGAGATTATGCATGTGTGGAGGCAGGAGGTATACGGGAAATTTCTACGCTTTCTATTCAATTTTGCTGCCCTAAAATATAAAGCCTATTTCACTAACTTTTCTTTTCTCTGCATCTTGAATGCTTTGTGTTCAATTTTACTGTGAAATCTTTTTATAGGCCTCTCTTTGACTTTCCTTATTTTTCAAAGATGGCCAGGCTATCTACATCTAATATTTCTTCACAATAATGGGGCAAGGGGATTATTAGGTTTCCTCATTTTCCACTTCCATGCTGTTAGAGAAATTCCTTTTTTTCCCCCCCAAAGATTTTATTTATTTATCTGAGAGAGAGAGCATCAATGCATGAGTAGGGGAGGGATAGAGGGAGAGAATCTCAAGAAGACTCTGTGCTGAGCACAGAGCCAGACCCCAGGCTCAGTCTCACAACCCTGAAATCATGACCTGAGCTGAAACCAAGAGCAGACATTCAACAGACAGAGCCACCCAGGTGCCCCTTAAAGAAATCCTTTTAAAGTTTAAACTAGAGGACATGCTACTTATGTGCAAACATAGTGTATAAGAGGAGTGGGGCCATTAGGGCTATGGATGATCTCAGCAGGCTAAGTTCATCTCTGCCTGCTTTCTCTTCTGTTTTTAAAGAAGCCTCTGGGTCAGTAGCTAGATTTGTTGAGACCCAGTCTTCTTCCAGGTACACTTATTATTTTGGATGAGTCAAGAAAACCGACTTTCCAGTCAACAGAGCTTCCCGCTCAGTATCAGGACACCACTATTCCAGGTCAACAGATCCTGAAACCCCAATTCAATTTCATCTTGGAGGTGACCGGAGTGTTTTGCCAACTCGCTGCAGTCATTACTGCAGCTTTTCTGCTCCTTTTAGCTCCAAGCTCTGGTGCCATTATGACACATGGGATATGGGATCCATGTGACTCAATAGGACCCTACATGGGGTTTGACTGCTTATATTCTCAGCTTACTTCTCCAAATCTTGAAAGGGTTATGTCCTGGAGGACATCAACTGCATATTTCCTATGAAAGAATCCTCTTGAGAGCCAATGACTTATAAATAGATTCTTCTTTACTCATGCCCTGCCCACACTGATTCTAGCAGAGAGTATTTTATGTTAGTGGCAGTTTTATGAGTTTATTCCTTAGTTTCCAGTTTGGTGCAGATTTCTCCCTATTTTTATATTTTCTAGATATTTTTCTTAGAAGGGAATACCCCCCCAAAAAAAATCCTCAAGCAAACATCCTTTCCAGAAAGAGTAGCCACATTTCAGATACTAATTTTAAGTGTTCTGAAAAAGCAGTGTTCTTTACCCATCTTTTATTAACAAGTATCCTTGAAACTCCTTTTGATTGATTTCAATGCAAACACCTCTACCACAGTAAAAGAAAGTTGCCACAGATATGTTTTTACTATCTCAAAGTAAGAGAAGGCTCAACAATGATGTTCAATATTGTTTTCAACATTAAACAATATGTTCAATAAATGTATTATTAGGAAAAATGACTTAAGGACTAGTGTTCTAAAAGCAAAAACAAGAAACAAAAAGCCCTCCATTTGAGGGAGATGTCTTCCAACACTAAATTATCTAGTAAACATAACATCTTATAAAAGGTTAGCTCACTTAGCTACTCAGAGAGGCATTTTTGCACCTTAATTAGTCTTGCTGAATTCATCAAGAATTTATATTACTTGAAAATAAAAACTCCCGTGGGTCTGTTAATGAAAATTTTCTGTTAGGTGATTGGTAATGCTTTGAAATTTTGCCAGGTCAAAGTTATTAGAGCAATGTTTCATGGAAAAGAATTTGAGGGTCTTTATTTTCCAATTTGTTTTCTGATGAAAATGTTTACTTCAACCATTTACTCCTTCACCTTCCTCTTTGTGAAGGTGAGATGATTATCTCTTCAACTACAACTCTTTCTTTCATTTTCGTTGTAGATAATTATACTATCCACACAATCGACCATTAGAGCACATGGCTTTTCTCTAGGCAGTAGTATAAAGAATTTGACAGTTTCATACCAAAGACTTCTCTGTTGTCCAAATATTATCAACAATGCAATTTTAAGAAATAACTTGGAAGGCTGCCTAAAGAATAAGCAGTTCACTAATTCCTAATATCACAAATTTTATCCTTGCATTAATTAAGACCATCAAAAAGCTATGCATTTATACTACATTCTCTCAGATCTTCATTGATGTGCTTCCTTTGAATTACATCTTGGGGGTGTGCCATCACTTTGCTCCAAGGAAAACAATATTAACAACAACAGTGATCATTTGGATGCTGTATTATTCTCCCTGAGACTGGTACTCCTATAGTCTTCCCCTAACACTTCTCTGTCTTTATCCAGCTGGCATCAACTCAATCCTTCCATTTGCTCAGATCAAAAACTTTGGGGCCATCACTGCCTCCTCTTTTCCTTTGATAGCCCATATGTGATCCTTTATCACATTTTGTTGCCTCTAATCTCAAAAAAAAAAGTCCAGATGATGATTAGTTTTCATCAATTTCTCTACTGCCACCATCATGATATAAGCTATGATTACTACTCACCTGGATAAATCCAAAAGCCTACCAGAGGAATCAGATGACCTCATTAAAATGTAAGTCAGATCACATCACTTCTCTTCTCCAGTTCTCCAGTAACCCCCCATCACATGCAGAAAGCAACAAAGCCTTTACAAGGTTCTCCTGGGTCTGGACCCTCATTAGCTTGTTGACTTCACCTTCTGTCACTCTCCTCATTCCTTTGCTTCAGCTAAACTAGTTCCCTTGTTATTCCTCAAACACTTATGAATAGCCATTGTGCTCCCTTTGCCTGGCATGCCTTCCTTCACATATACTCATGCCTTCTCATTAACCTATTAGGAGAGGCCTCTAACCAGCAATCTTATTTACAACTGAGACCATCCACACTCATCTTTGACACTGTTTGCCATCATTCCTACTTTTTCCCTGCACTTATAGTCTCCTATCATCCTATGCATTGACTGTTGTCTGCCTCCTCCTAGTTTAATCCAAACACTCTGCAAGCAGGGATTTTGATCTGCTTTGTTCACTATTGGATCCCCAATGTCTAGAATGGCACCTTTCATATAGCAAGCATTCACTAAATACGTGTTCAATAAATGATTATGAAGAAAATGACAATATTAGAAGCTAACATAAAAATGTCTTTGTTATTGGCCAGGCAACATGTTTATAGGAATTATTGATGCTCACAATCTTCTGAACTGGGTGCTTTTTTATGCTGTGGGAGGAAATGAGGCCATCCACAGGAAAAACTTAACTGAGGTCATAGAGGTGGCAGTGGCAGAGCTGACATCCAAACCTCGTCTCTTTCTCTCCTGAGTCTCCACATTTTTAATCACAACCTGACTTTCACCAGTAATGCAAATGACATTTAAGGTGTGTGTGTGTGTGTGTGAGTGTGTGTGTGTGTGTGTGTGTGTGTGCTTTAAGTAGAGGACACTGTTCATTATTTGAGGGAATTTCTCTTATACAGATCCATGAGAGAAATTTCTCTCAGACTTCAAGAATAACAAGCTATGTTTCTCTAGATACTTGGCTCATTTTTCATCTTTTAGACACTGCGAAGTGTCTAAATGTTTTTGTTTCTATTTAGGTTCTTGACTAGGAAACTTAGAAATTTTGAGCTGAGTTTTAGCATGCAATGTTGGATGCTAATCTTCACCTTGGCTCTATACTACATTCTAAAAGTCCCCATTCCCATATACATTCCAATTTTCCTTATTATTTTATCTTTTATACTGTATAGTCTTTGTATAAACTCATCAAATGTCCTTTAGAATGAGATTGTATGGAGATAAATACATATATTTATAAATTAAATCAAAGAGTTGTGTTCTTGCACCAAACTGCTTTGACCTCTTATACAACTTCCTATTCTTTAGTTGTCCTTTAGTATTATGTTCTCAGTTTTATACTGTAGGTGAGATAATAAAAGGAGCAATCATGAAACAAAAATAGCATGCAAGTATTTTCTGCTTCTGTTTTCCAGATGCTTATACTCGTAAATGAATGAATGCAAAAGACTTTGTAAAAAAGGGAAAAAGAAAGGAGGTAGCTTTTGTGATTGAAAAAGATAGGGGATGAGGTAAACCAGAGACTGGCCAATGAAACCAAGAACAATAGAGATGGGCTCTGCATCTGACATTTTGCAAACCTGAATTCATAGACCCACATATATGTAAGTTGCTTCATCTCCTTTTGGAATCAGACACAGTCCAAACTAACCAATCATCCCAACAAAATATGAATGCATAATCTAGGAAGGAAACATGCAAATAAAGTGATATAAATGAAAGCTAAAGAATTCAGAGTTAGAATAATGCTATGTTCAAGGTTTGAAGCATAATCTTTAAATGATATTCAAATGATCTCTCTATTGAATATCCTGAAGGCTGAATTAAAATCTGTTCTATCAAAGTTCTCTTTCCTGCAAAATACATTACACATCTTAATGCAGTTGGGAGGAACAACCAATAATTTAATGTGAAGTACTTTATTCATCTAAGTCCTTGGTAAATAGTTGTTACTATTATTAATTATGTATTTTCAGTTCTGTACTCTGAATTTAAAACGTGATCCTTTAGGCATCATTTCCCTTCATTTGTTTGCTTTCTATTTTTTTTTATTTTAAAAAGTGGTTACAGAACATGAGGAAGTGAATAATAATGATCACATCATGTTCTCAGTTAATGAGCATTCTACCATTAAAGTAGTCAAGAAAATATTATTCATCTATACATATAGAACAAACATATCTTGCAAACTCATATAGCCCTTATTAGTGCCTTTTCAGCTCCAATTCAAGCAAAATTCTGGGATGTTAGGTCTGAAATCTGGATCACCTCTATTAAGCAGGAAGAACATATTCCTTGAGTCGAGGTTCACAGATTAAAAAATCTCCTTTCCCAGTGGTTCTATCAGGATAATGTGCCTTTAGTCCTTGAGCTCCTGTAGGGATTCGAGATTAGAAAATTTAATTACTATGTTACTTTCCACTTACTGGTGCCCATAATTCTCTTTAAATTAAGATCTACTGTCTTATAGAGTACTTCCAAAATATCCTAATGATTTCCAGTTTGTAAAAAATGTTGAAATAAATAAGCTCTTAGGCAGTTTACAATGCCATTTTAAAATTTAGTTTTCTTTAGATAGCTGAATTTAAAGATTAGTTAATGTTGGGGCGCCTGGGTGGCTCAGTTGGTTGGGCGACTGCCTTCGGCTCAGGTCATGATCCCGGAGACCCAGGATCGAGTCCCACATCGGGCTCCCTGTTCGGTGGGAAGCCTGCTTCTCCCTCTCTCACTCCCCCTGCTTGTGTTCCCTCTCTGGCTGTGTTTCTCTCTGTCAAATAAATAAATAAAATCTTTAAAAAAAAATTCTAAAATAAATAAATAAATAAATAAAATAAAGATTAATGTTACATAGAGGTTTTATAAAAACTTGCTTAAAGTTTTAGGCCTTAACTCTCTTATTTATTCATAGAAATTCTAGAGGAGCTATTGCAGTAGAAAATGGCATTTTTGTTTATAGTTTCCATGGCATGTGCCTTTTATAAATGTTAACATTTATAATGTCATATTTGAGATTCAAAAGAAAGTCAAAATTCGCACTAAAAAAAGAAAAAGCTAAATTCTTCAGGTTAAGGTCAATCTGTAACCTCATAAATTTTTTTTATAAAATTTTCAATTTTAAGAAGTTGTTAAAAAGAAGATTTGTACAGTCTAATCACAATCTATTAATTCCAACCTCATCTAATGGGTTTAATCTAATAGGCTTTCAAGAACTTCTGCATCAAACTCTTTCATCAAAGCCTCTACCTGACCCCCTCTGCATAAAAATACTAATGATTTATTTTGCACACAATTTAGCTCATATTAGGGTCAGTTAATACTATTTAACCATGGCCCCATCTTATTCACTCTACTGCAGCTGACTACAGAAGAAAGCTAGAAAAATGGGAAGTATTATGATATAAATAGCCAATGGCCTGAAAGAGAAGAAACTTGAAATCAGACCAGACAGAGGAATGAACATTTTCCCCTTGACTATATTGACTGGAAAGATATTTAGGGATAATATGCTGTGGTGTTAGAGAGAAACAAAGCTGGCACTTCTGAGATTTATCTAATAAGTAATTCCCTTTGGTCTCAATGGCTTAATCTGGATAGTGACATAAAGCAAAGGGCTGGACTACTTAACTGTTGACATTAATATTCTGTGATTCCAAAATTAAAGGTGATCATGATGACTTGATAAGTACAGACTTGGTTATCAAAAGAGAAGTATTAGGAAACTGTTCTGAGTGGTTTATTGTAGTTACTAATAACATACTGTATATTTGAAAGTTGCTAAGAGACAAGATCTCAAAGTTCTCATCATACAGAAAAATAGTGACTATATGAGATGATGGGTGCTTCAACTAAACTTATTGTGGCAAACACCTTGCAATGTACACATATATCAAATCATTATGTCATTTACCTTAAATGTATACAATGCTATATATCAATTATATCTCAATAAAGTTGAGGAAAATTGCTACTTTTTGCCAACAGCTCCTTGCACAAGGCATTTATGATCAATATATTGTCCAGCAGTTTTAATGGTAAATATAAGTTGGATTGAAACTTCTATTTGCTTTACCTTTTTATAGTGAACTATATTTATAGAATATGAAAAACCTTCATAGAAAGTTTAATCAGTGTTTATAAAGTGAGGTAGAACCATTAATCAACTCAAGAAATAGAATATCATTATACCCAGATGCCTTCCCCAACCCATGCAAATTTTTCTAGCCACAGCTACTTCTTTGTCATAGGGGTAACTACTATCCTGACTTTACAGCACTGATTTCCTTATCTTAATCATGTTACCCCTATTTACTTTATCTTAACAACATAGTTTAGTTTTGCCTATCTTTTTGAGTTTTGTACAAATGAAATTATATTTTGTGTCTCTTTGTGATTTTCAGGGCTTTTATTTTTTTAATGAAAAAAAATTTGAGAGCTAGATAAAGTGCAGGGAGAAGGGCAGAGGGAGAAAAAGAATTTGAAGCAGACTCCATACTTAGCGCAGAGCCCAATATAGGGTTTGATCTCAAGACCCTGAGCTCATGATCTGAACTGAAATCAAGAGCCAGACCAACTGAGCCATCCAGGCACTCCCGCCTTTCAGTTTTATTCAATATAATGTTTAGAAAATTGAGCCATGGAAGACTTTTTATTTTAACTGCTGTACAATATTCTATCATATGAATATACTACACTTTTTTTAATCCATTCACTGGTGAAGAATATTTGGGTTGAATCCATTTGGGGGATATATTAAAGAATACTACTATGAACATAATATTTATTGTACAACATATAACCATGCCTTTCTCTTGGAGATTATATATATATATAATTCAGGGTCACAGGATATGCATATCTTCAACTTAACTAGATAATGCTGCACCATTTTGCAATAATTTACATAATTACCAGCAGTGCATGAGCATCCCTGACAGTCTTGTCACTATCTAATTGAGTAAATTTGTCAAGTTACTTTATTATACTCATTCACTCATCCATCCATCATTCACTCAGTAATTTTCAGGATTTTTCTATGTCTTAGTCAGTATGCTAGACCCTGAGAATTTGAAAATAAATACAAGAGACACACTTTACTGTGTCCATTCTATACTGAAATAATTATAAACAAATCCAGGGTATCCCTCAGAATTCAGATTTCCACCAGCACTCCAGTGGATCCAGAAAACTACGAACATTGGGTACCTAGTTGGCTCAGTCAGTTAAATATCTGCCTTTACCTCAGGTCAAGATCCCAGGGTCCTGGCATCAAGCCCCACGTTGGGCCTTCTGTTTCATGGGAAGCCTGCTTCTGCTTCTCTCTCTGCCCCTTCCTCCTGCTTATGAGCTCTCTCTCCCCCTCTCTGTCAAATAAATAATTAAAAAAAAAACAACTCTGAACATGATTTTTCAGGAAATATCCTACTGCAGAGGTAAAAATCTAGTGTGTGCATCATCCTAGTAATAATCAGAGATCATATTTAATAGCAGTTCAAATAGCTTCACTTCTATTCCATTGGGCTGATATGTGTATCTTATTTGAGGAGTACTTTTCTTTCATGTCACAAGAAATAATTCCTGTATTGTTGCTTTGGAGGTTATAGGTTACATGTCTTATCTTGACAAATTACTGGCGGAATGAAGAAAAGGTGTCTCAAAGCAGCAACAAATGGTATGTCGTGCTTCATTTCAGAATAATATTTAATCAGTTCAGTTTTTAAATAGGAACTCTTATTTCATTTAAATTCAGTGGACACACTTTTCTGAATGCTCTGTTTTTGCACATGCATCTACTGTGCTCATAATCACAAAATCAGTGCATTTAAATCATGTACAAAGTCACTGAATCATTATAGCTTTGGTACTCAGATACAAATGTGCATTAGTGTGCATAAATGTAGAAAGAAAAGAGAAAAACAACCTGAGAAAATCTGGCGTTGAATATTAAGTAAAAGCCTGTGCAGCATTGCAATTCTCTTATTCCCACACTAATTTGCCAGAGGAGTTAATTCTGGTGACCCAAGTCTGGCCGTGGTCCGCACAGCATGCAACTGGAGAATTATGTCATCTGTATGGAAAAGGGATTTTTCTCAACTCTCTTACTCTGCACTAGTCTCAATCCTTTAAAAGTCATATGATTTGAAGAAAAAATGTTTCTTTTAAATAGGTGTCCCCCACCTTCGGTGGGATCCATTTTTACATATTCTTTGGTGGACATTTAAACCTGTGAATGTCTTGATTACTTTATGCAACTCATCACTGCATTACTTCAAAAAACATAAAAGAAGTATGAATCACATACAAAATAACAATCAAAGCAGTCGTAGACTTCACATGTAGTTTGACATGTAAACGGTAACTGCCAACGGAAAGTGTAAAGCTGATAGTTTTGGATTTGCACTCAACACAGGGCACAAACAGCAGGGTTCTGTATGCCATGAACAAATAAAGACTGCAGACTTTGTCAAGTGCTTATCATCCAGAGCGGTTGCCAGTACTGTTTACAGTCACAAATACAAATTATTTACTGTAGCATATTAAGTAATAGGGTAGATTTATAGTAGCAGGAGAGGCTGATAAAACCACTGGCAAGATGTAGCTTATAGAAGTAAACAAATTAACCAGAAGGAGCAGCTGGGGAAAGAAGTGCAGGCATATGTGTGCGCATTTGGTTAAAATGCAATGTTGACTTCAAAATGATGGGAAAAGAATTCTCTCCCTTCTCCTATGTTCACCCCAAGGCACAGAATCTAAACAGAATACTTTCAAATTTCATTGTCTGCCTGATGCTGGAAATCAGGTGTAGTATATGTAAGTCTTCTATTATTGCTATAAATCTACAATCCTTCATAACAACCCCTATGGGTATAAAAGGGAATGGCTGCTACAAAAGTGTGTATTTTCATCGTCAGCTACAAAAAAATGAGCAGGGAATGAGAGAGTCTTAGGACTTACAGACTTGCCTCAATCTAAATATGGCTTGCAAACTATTTTTGTTTTATCATTTTGGATATCTACACATACACACACACGTACACACACATTAATGTAGAGAACACTTCTGAAAGTTTTCAGGTTAAAAAAAAAGGCTCTTATTTGGGTTACATAATTTTAATTATGTCTTCCTTCTGGCATTTTAGCAGGTGGCATTTCAGTGATCAATGAAGCTGTGGCATCTGTGCTTCCCTGTATATTATGCTAGCCTGCCAGTCCACTGATCTAGAATTACATTATTGTCACCATCATTTTTAGATGCCTATAAAAACCAGGTCTTCTGGCACCTTTCCTCATTTTCTAGCATGAGAGTTATCCCGAATTCCCTTATGTTTTATTCTTAAGGAAACATTTTTGTTCCAAAATTATTTTTCTTTACCTCTTTGGGTCCTTTTAAAATCCTTAAACTTAGGGCATGTATAGAACTGAAGACAGTTTGGAATAGACATATCAAAACAAAAAACTCAAAATATTAGAAACTTAATAAATTTTAGTTGAATAACTGGAGATGCCAAAGGTACCTGGGATATGGCATCTGGACATTGCAAATCACTTCCATCCTGCATAACAGCATTTTGTATATACCTTTGGCTTTGGTGTAGTGTTTAAGACATGTCATGTCTCCCACTTCCTCTAATCTTCACAGTATTCTTGTAAATTAGGCTGGAAAGGCATTCATTCAATGCTTATTGAATATCTCCTACATGCCAGGCATTGTTCTTGGTACTAAGGAGAGCAAAATAAATAAATGATGATACTTTCTTGTTTAAAGGAAGGGGGTATGATTCTAGAGGTTATCATTGCCAAGCTGCAAATGTGGAAATGTAAGTTCCAAGAATTAAAGGTTAATCCCTAATAAGATGTTGGTTCGTATAATACCTCTTATATAATACCTCAAGTTACATATAATACCTCTTCAGATTGGTGCTAATTACTGCAAAGAATGATGAACAAACCTGAGTGGAAATATTCAGTTTGTTCATTTGAATGGGAACCTTCAACTTGCACTTGACAATATAGAATGTGAACTTTTAATAGGCTCTTTAAAGGATTTAAAATTTTTAATTGCACTGAGGAGAAATACTTGTGTTATATGTATCAGATTTATTGCATAAACTGATCCCAGTGAGTTGTGAGCAGAAAACAAATAGATTCTTTCTCCCTAAGTCCCCTTCCGACAATCACTATAACATCTTTCTTCCTTCTTCTCTTTAAAGTTGTTTTCTGGTATTTCAAAGATTAGTCCAGTTTAATGTAGTCACTCATTCAGCTGAAAATTTCTCTTTCTCCCAGCTGAAGCCTGGAGTCAACACACCCATATGAGCAAGGGTTACAGCCAACTTTCATCCTAACCTCACTCTTCTAGGCTTTTCCCCTACTCACAGTGCTGCCTCTTGATTCATCAGGTTATGGGGGGGAGAGAGACAAGGGAGAAGGAAAAAAGTAGATAGGTCTCACTTGACTGGTATATGTATAATCCAATATTGTGGCCCTATAGATTTTGATGTCCAAATACTGTTTTCTTTTTCTTCTTCTTCTGGGATGTTTCTGAGGGATTTTCGAACTCCTGTTGCTGGAGGTCTTCTAGCTGCAATTCTCTGACATGGCTAAGTCTCTTCTGGGTAATCATTCTGTGTCTTTCCTCAATCCTTTCTGCAGTAGTTTACCTCACATAAATTCCAAATAAATCACCTCACTCTCAAAGGTGATCCATCCCATGACCCTCGGTTGGTGTCCCCTTCAAGATGACCTAAACCTGGGACCCTTTATGGAATCCACATCAGGCTCATGGGAAAAATGCAACTTTGTACTGCCAAGTTCTAGAAGGAGAGGCTGTTGTTCCCAGAATGGTGCCCTTGGCTCTGCTCTCAAAGCTGAGCTCCCCTGCCCCACTGCCAGCCATTGGCCTTTATGCTTTTACAGGCATGTATCAGATACCCACGACGTCATCCTCTAATCTCCAGGAGACTCATATGAAGCATACCCAAGGATTCTTTGGAGTTTTCCCTTATTGGACATGAAGTAAAGGAGAAAGAACCCTTTTCCTCTGCATCAAAGATGGGAAATGCTACAGTAGTCCATCTAGCTTGTCTCTGAAGATCTCATTAATCACACTTCATCAACATGTTAACCAAATGGAGACTGTCGTGGCTCTGACTGCCATAACTAAATAACTACAGACACGGTGGCTTAAACAACAAACATTCATTTCTAATGGTTCTACCGGCTGGGAAGTAAAAGACCAAGGTCCCAGAAGATTTGGTTCTTTTACTTACTCTTTTTTTTTAAGTAGGCTTTACAACCAATGTGGGGCTTGAACTAAAGACCCTGAGATCAAGAGTCACATGCTCTATTGACTGAGCTAGCGATATACCCCCCAAATTTGGTACTTAGTGAGGGCTTTCTTCCTGTGTTGCAGATGGCTGCCCCCTTTCCGTGTCCTCACATGAAATCATGAAGGGTTGAGGGGCCAGGGGGTGGGGGAGAGAGAGAGAGAGGGAAAGAAAGGAAAATAGATTGAGAGAGAGAGAGAGAGAGAGAGAGAGAGAGAGAGAGAGAGAGAGAGAATTCTTCCTTGTGTCTCTTAGGTCCCTAATCCCTTAGGTGGAATCCCTGTTCCACCTTTATAATCTAATTACTGCCAGCAGTTCCATCTCCAAAACCATCACACTGAGGTTAGGGCTTTAATGTATGAATTTGGGGGAACACAATTCAGTCCATAGCAGAGGCTGATGTGCCACTTTTCCTCCAAACCACCTTTTGGTCACCCCTTTTGAAAAACTGCTTGTAAAATTTAGGAACTTTGTTTGTGATGGGGGTACTTAGACTCATTTTTATCAGTTTTGTGAATTCCTCACACATGCTGAGACAGGAAGAATAACATTTGTTTTAATATATGAATGCTTGAAAAACTGACCTCTTTCATTTGTAAAGCCTTGTCTTTTCTTTTAAATAAGAATATTTTTCTCCTGTTTGCATTTTCTTTATTGTATTGTGTTCCCTGTATTTTTCATATATATAAAAATCATTTAGCTCTAGAATAAATGACCTTTCCAATACAACTTTTTGTGATGGTGGAAAATTCTGCTTTGTCCAATATGGTAGCCAATATCTGTCTTTGACTATAGAGTATATGCAATGTGGCTAATGCAATTAAAGAGGTGAATTTCTAATAAAGAGGTGACTTTATTTACTTTAAATTTTTATTTAACTAAATGAAACCAAATTAAGGCAAGAAGCTAATTAACTTTAAATTTAAATAGCCACATACATTTAGGAGCTACCATATCCGATAGTATAGTACCAACTGACAACAATTTTGATCCCTATTTCTTTTGCCTTATATAGCAGATATCCAGGATGATGTCTCACTGATAGTGCATCATGTTTTTCTACTCAGTAAATACTGAATAATTCTGTTATTTCATTATTTCACATAGCCAAAATTAGAACTTAAATATGTTTAGTTTGTGCTATTAGAAAAAGCCACTTACTAGCAATAATATTCCAATACCAAATGATATCCCTCTCTATTTGGTAGAACCACTATGCCTATGCCCTTCTCTACTTCATGCAGTAAAGTGATTTTGGAAGGTAGGACTTGACATAGTGTACATTCTTCTTCTTCAAAGAAGCTTTATTCTTCAAAGAAGCTTTACAGCAGTGACTATATATAATCTAAGACTGAATGCTACTAGAACAATGATATAATAGTTCATATGGTTTCCAAGGCCAATCATCATGGAAAATATGGATTGTAATGGCCAATCTGGGCATCAGATAGTTTATATCTACTTCAAAACACTTTAAAAATATAAAGGACATACTTAAATCAAGTGCTCACTACTCTTTTCAGGACTTAATCCCTGTGTACAGTGACTTTTTTTTCTGCTTTATGGATCTGTCCTTGCTTCTTGCATCATGCAATGTCTTTATACAAACAAAACCATACCACCTTTGAAAACTGTACTTTATATTCACCTAGCTACTCCTGAGATTTACTAGGAGCGTCTGTGTTACTTTTAGTTAATCTAGCAAATTTATAGTTTTTCTGCTTATTTTTTTTGTAGTTACCACTTGTTAGTTTGCTGAAACATTCAGGTTCGATCCATTGTTCACCAATTTAAGTAGACTATCACTGACATTGAGCTTCAGTGTGTACACCATGAGTACACTCCAGGTTTTTTCGTTTACTAATTCTGTCTTTTAAAAAAACAATGGGTAGCAAAGAAGTAATACTGATGCTAAGGCATAGAAATCATATGTGAATTTTGAATCGTCTGTAAATCTCCAACAGCCCTTTAGACTATTCCAAAAATCTTCCATTTGTTCTAGAACTTCACTTTGAAGTTATGTTCCAAGAGATGGAGGGAAACTAGATACCAATTTTCTGGGACTAATCCTCTAGGAGATAACCCATCAAGCAGGTATTTAATAGTCTTTTAAATACTCAGAACAAATTCTAAAGGAAAAAGAAATACGTTTTGCTTCTTGACACCAAGAATTCTGATTATAATAGTGGTTTTAATCTGCTCCAGCAACTTCATATAATGCTGTATTATTGGAATCTGCTGGGAAATATTATTATCAGACTCATTGGTTTTGATATAATCAGGTCCATGGGACTGTTTCAGACTAAAGGTGGTGAGGTGGTGAATAAAGTCAACAGCCACAGAAAATAGTAAATGCAATTATCAATGTGTATTTTCAGAGTTGAAGAAGCTATCAGATGCACCTTTGTGCATTAAAGCACTGTAACTCAGGTATGATTTAAAATTCTTCATTCCTTGAATATGAATCATGACATGAATAAAGACATTTTGTTCCAACTTCTCCCTAAAGACTATCCCAACTGCTTTATTTTGTACCAGTCTTTTAATTTTCCAGAATCTTATGGTACTTGTTCCCATTACGTGATTTGGCAATGGAATGTCTTCAAGTATCACCTCTCTTTTACACATTGTGCTTATGGACAGAGGGCATGACTCAAATATGTTCTATATATATATATTTTAATGATTTTATTTATTTGACAGAGAGAAGCACAGCGAGAGAGGGAACACAAGCAGGGACAATGAGAGGGAGAAGCAGGCTTCCCACGGAGCAGGCAGCCCAATGTGGGGCTCGATCCCGGGTCTCCAGGATCATGACCTGAGCTGAAGGAGGTCGCTTAGCCAACTGAGCCACCCAGGCGCCCCGTTCTATATTTTTCATAGCACCTAGTATGATGCTAGGAATTGAAGATAGCTAATAAATGTTTATTTATTTGTAGTAAATCTAATGCCAACCATTTGGGGCAAGGAGAAACTAGATTTAAAGACTGTTAAATTTTACTGGCAGTGATTAAGCACTAATTTAACTTCATTTACTCAGATACGGTACACTGTGTTGTTGTTGTTGCTGTTGTTGTTTTTAAGATACTCTGTGCTTCAAATAAGTTTGCAATTGTCTTTTTGTGTGATCTTATCTGAAAGCACACTTGCTCTTAAAAGGTTAAGTTCTGGCCTTATTTATTAGTTTGTAATTTGGTAAGACTAAAAATCTCCTTTTCTTTTAGATATGTTTTTTCTGAGCTGTAATCAAGCTTTTTTTTTTTTTTTCTTCACTTCATTATAGTATCCCTAAACCAGAGGGCATAGAATCTCTTTCCTAATTATTTTTTTTCTCTGGAAAAGTAAGAAAATTGTTTAACATGGAGAACAATCTTATTCCTACAGTGAAAAACTAACAGAAGCAAGTGTAGCATCCAGGGGTTAGGTGGTATCTATGCTATTTATCAAAAGCAAACACACAGTATTCTCCAATACTGTGAGTGAGACCCATCACAGCAACTTCACCTCTCAGTCAAGCATCTTGCATCTGTTCACTCAGATGGGTGGAGAAGAAAAAAGGGGAAGAAGAGAGAAAGAAATTGGGAAAAAGTTTTCAGCTGTAATCTTTGGTAAAATAACAGTGTGTTTATAAAGAAATGTTGGGAAACTCCTACCAAGGACAAACTCTATTCCACAACTGCCTTTAGAGTCATTGGGGTCTATGGTAGTTCTGGAATATCATTTAAGATATTGGAAGATAATGGAAATTTTTCTATTGCACTGAGGCAATTGGCTTCTCTTCTGCTAAGTTCATTTCAACACCATAGGAAAAAAACGTTATCTTTCTTCATCATCCTTTTCTGATACTCATGTCTCACACCCCTCCCTTTGCTCTCCTCAATATAATGAGGGTAACGTATTGAGAGAAACATTAAACTTTGCAACATGCTGTTTCCCCAAGGTAAGTCATTGCTTTTTAACCCAGACCCAAAAGAAAGTGAAAAAAGTGGGAGTAAAAATTAATTCACAGAAAGTTAATTCACAGATGCCTGGACATCTGAGCTTTCCAGAAGTGCTTAAGAAGCATGGTAACTGAGAGCTATGTTCCACTATGGGAGTCCGTGGCACAATGGAAATAAATATAAGTGATTTCTAAAACTGCTTTCAATCAACACAGCATAAAATGCCCACAAGGTGGAGGTTCAAAATGGAAGTAAGTCACATGCAAACTCTAAGTGAATATTAAACTATGGCCAAATCTGTAATTTTCAAAAGCTGAGAAACTCTTTTAAATTGCAAAACACAATAGAACTTTTTCAACACAAAACATAGTGTTTAACATCATGAATGTGTCAGATTACTGTTGTAACACATTTAACTAATTATGTGATGAAATTCATATTGTGAAATTACTGGACCAAGATCTGTACTATGTTTACTATGGCATCCATTAACCACTACAATAGGAAAACCATCAGTTTTAACAGAAAATATTAGCATTTGTTTGAATAATTAATACTTCAACAACTATGGTAATTTGTGATTTATTGGGCCTAATGTGTTAAGTAAAATCATGAAACTATTCACTTGTAGACTAACCATTATTCCTGAGATCACTTCTCAATGGTGGGCCAAAGAGTCCTATCGATATTCTAGGAAAACTCTAATAATACTACATGGTTTCCTTTAACTACTTCTTAAGAGAGCACAAATTTTGACTTGGCAATTGACCAACCATGTAAATATGGCCAAGGGACCTAATTCTGATATATATATATTCTAATCTACAAAAGGGAGGATAAAATATGTCTATCTCACTAAGTTATTATAAAATTAAATGAGATAATGCATGTAAGACATGCAGTAAACACTCAGTAAACATGGATTTCTTCCTTATTTGCACTGTATGTATACCTGAGGAAATATACCTCATACTCCGCATACCTGTGGCTGCTGAGATTGTTATGCAACATTTGTGAGAACCTGATGAAAGATGAGATCATATTTGAATGAATCTATAGCACTGTCAACTTATTAGTGGAATTAAAAGAGGTTGCTGATTGATGGTTTTCAACAGTGATTACAGTGGCCATTACCTTAGGTTCATAAGAGTGAGTATGCACTCATTTCAAACGTAATGAATCTTTAACATAACTCATCTTTTAAGATTCCACAGTTACTATAAATGGTTTCTGTGGAGAAAAAAATCTGCATTGAAATTTAAGATTTGGCATCATTAATTTATTGTAGATCTTATAAAGAGCACTGAACCAAGAAGAAGACACATGATTATGTGTCACTTTAGAAGAAATGTAACACACAGTGAACAAAAATGACTTCCATAAGACGTACATTATAACCTAATTGATTACTTGCACCTTATAAATTAAGAGCTAATTAGCAAAAAGATATTTTTGCATCTCAGAGTGGTTATGTCACTTGGCCAGAATTACATGGTCAGCCAATTGCCAAGTTAACATTTAAGTTCAAGTCTTCTTGATACAAACTTACTATTCATTCTATTTACTGTGTTCTCTTAAGAATTAGTAGAAGAAATGAGTGGTATTCAGACTTTTCATGAAAATTGCTAGTACCCATATCAACCCAAGTTTGGGCAAAAAGAAATTATCTTTACTGTTTGTACTATCTATTTGAAAATCTTTACTATTTGTACTATCTATTTGAAAAGAAAAGGCTTTTCTTTGAAAACTTGAATGTCACCCTTTTTTTTAGTTCCATTATGTAGTAAATAGGTTTTATATTTAACCTATATCATAGGGTATTATAAAATTTATTTATAGAGCCAATTTTGAAAAATTCATATTAATAAAAACATTTTATTTTATTATTTTTATAAAGACTTTATTTGACAAGAGAGAGCAGAAGCGGGATGGGGTAGTAGGCGAGAGAAAAATCAGGCTCCCTGCTGAGCAGGAACTGGGATCATAACCTGAACCAAGGCAGATGTTTAACCAACTGAGCCACCTAAACATCCCAACAACAACAGGAATACTGACCGAGGAAAACAGATATTGGCAATACACATAAAAAGAGAATGAATAACAACTTTGTTATCTATCAACAAAAACTTTACTTGTTCATATTTTTAAGTAGTGTTGCCAATTCCTAAAGTCAATGAATTTTATATAATGCAATAATCTATTATGTAAATAAAGATAAGGTTTTAAAATGATGTTGCAAAATGAGAAATCAATGTTAAGTATAATGTTTAGGTGTCAGTAGTAATTCTCATTTTTCCTTCATTGAAACTACTCCCTGGGGGCCTGAGGGGCTCAGGCAGTTAAGCGTCTGTCTTTGGTTCAGGTCATGATCTCAGGATCCTGGGATCCAGTGCCACATCAGGCTCCCTGCAGAGAGCCTGCTTCTATTTCACCTAACCGTCTGCCTGCTGCTCCTGCTGCTTGCCTTCTCTCTGTCAAATAAATAAACAAAATATATAAAAAAGAAAAAAAGAAAGAAACTACTCCCTAACCTGAATGGCTTTCACTAATCATAACTGATTAGACAGGAGGATGTTGGCTGTATCTTCTTTCCTACTCTACTACCAGATTATCCATACAGATTTATTTTTATTAAAAGAAACTTAAAAAGTAAAACCATTTTAATTTTTAATATTTTTTCTTTTCTTCATTTGTTTTCTTTGTTTCTTTTGAAACCATTTCCAAAGATTAAAATAACTTGTTATGCTTGGAATACCTAGAGTTTGGTTAAAGAAATATAAAAGATTGATTGTTGAGACATTCCTATTATGTTTTATACTTGAATGCTCTTCAATCATTCAGGGAACGACTTCCTGCTAGAAGTGTGCTGCAATAAATACCTGAATAAAAATAATCTTGGTAATGCACTAGGGCAGAGAGGTAAACTGAAGACCTAAGAGAACTATGTCAAACTTTCTTAAAAAGGGATTGCAGAATAGATTTGTGGCTATTAACACTTTGATCATCAGCTACAATAAGAAATACATCTCATATCTTGATCCAACATGAATATAATCAACATTACATCACCAAACAATACTTTCCCTCAACTATTAAAGTGTCTTATTAGAAGAAAGATATTGATATGTTAATACAACCATAAGAGTAAATAAACTGAATATAGTTCTTACATTAATGGCAACTATAATAATAAAGTTAGGATGCATAATTTTCAAACCATCAGAAAAAAACTCCAATAATTTGAGCTATTCTAAGAAAGCAAATAAAAATGAAACAAAATGATATATAAAATTGAAAATAGGGACAAGAAGACAAAGCTAAGTCCTAATAAAACAACAACTACAATATATGTACAGAGCATAAAATAGAAAGACATAGAACTATGAAATTAATAGTATGGAATATCAGGCAAATGTGAGCCCAAAGAAAGCTCCAGCAATACTAACACTTAGAAGCACAGAACTTAAGGCAAAACGAAACAAAACAACAAGCGAAAAAAATTAGAATACAAAAAAAGACATTATATACTATTAAAAATGAGCAACAGATGGCCAAGATACATTCATCATAAATACATATGTATCCAACAATAAATCTTTAAAATATATAAAGGCTTAACTGACAAAACAAGAGGAAGGAAGTGATAAATAAAAAATCTGGATTAAATATTTTGTCATACCCCTTTCAGAAAATGTAGATCATACAGAAAAAATACAGTTATGCAGAAAACCTCAACAGCAATAACAACAAAAAACTTTACAACCATTACTAGGTTTAAGCCATCATATATATATGAAATTCTGTCTCTCAGATCAGAACATATAATCTGTTTAAGCACACATAAACACAGAATTAGTCATTTATTAGGTCAAAAGAATGTCTCAGTAAATTTCAAAGGATCAATACACTGTTAACTATATTCTACAATTTTTTTCCGTTCTCATTTATTTTTCCCTCCTCTCTCCCCATCCTTCCTTCCTTGCCTTCCTCTTTCCTTCTATCTCTGTCTGGCCCTGTCCCTCACTCCTTTACTCTATCTGTAAGTTTCATTGTGGCACCATTTACATATGGAAGAGTGCACAAATCATAATTGTATACTCAAATAATGTTCACAAAGTGAACAAATCAGTATAACCAGTTTCCAAAAATTTCCTTTCTTATACTCTTCTTATACTCTCCCTCTATACAAGGGATATCCTGATTTCTAATAGTGGAATCATATAATATGTACTCTTTTTTGTATGACATCTTTTGTTCAACATTATGCTGTGAATTTTATCCAGTTAATAGCTTTTTTTTTCTTCTCACATTTTTAAGGTATACAAATATATTGTAATATATTTATGGACATTTCAGTTTTTAAAGATATTTCCAGTTCTAGGGCTTCCACAACATAAATTTGTACATGTCTTCTGGTGAGGAAATATATATATTTCTTTTGGTTATATATAGGTTATAGGTATACACATATTAAATTAAGTTATAAGGTATACATATATTAAACTTTAGTAAATAACAGTTCCCCAAAGTGCTTGTATCGATTTACATACTCATTCCTAATGTATGAGGGTTTTAATTGCTTTGCATCCTTGCCAACACTTGGAATACTGTTTCTTTTTAATAGTAGCCATTTGATGATATTTGGTATTTTGTTACAAATTCAATTTTTGCTTCCATAATGAAATTAAACATGTTTTCATATTTCTTTTTTTTTAATTTGATTTATTTATTTGACAGAGAGAAACAGAGCCGGAGAGGGAACACAAGCAGAGGGAGTAAGAGAGGGAGAAACAGGCTTCCCACTGAGCAGAGAGCCCAATGTCAGGCTCAATCCTGGAACTCTGGGATCATGACCTGGGCTGAAGGCAGATGCTTAACGAATGAACCACCCAGGTGCCCCTGTTTTCATATTCCTATTGATCACTTTGATATTCTTTTACAGCGTACCCATTCAAGACTTTTGCTCACCTTTACATTAACTGTCTATATTTTGATTACTAATTTGTAGAAATTCTATATATATTCTGGATACAAGGCCTTTGCTAGGTGAAAATATTGTGAATATGTTCTCCAATTCTATGGCTGGGTTCTTCCATTACTTGATATCATTCAATGAACAGAAATTTGTAGTTAAAATGTGACTTTGTTTACTTTATTTTTCATCATTTTTTTCTACATGGTTAGTGCTACTTACATGCTATTTTAGTAATCTTTGCTAACACATCATGAAAAGATTTCCTTAAGATTTTTTTTAGATGGCCTTACTGATTCACCTTTCTCATTTATTTCTACAATCCATCTGAATTTTTTAAAAATTATAGTCAATACACCTTTTTTTAAAAAATTTACCTTTTCTGAAGTTGAGTCACAACTTTAAATATTACCTTCAGTTTTGAAGCAAATACTGCATGGTACCACCAATGTAAAATAACTTTAAAAAATAGCTTAACCTCGCAATGATCTCATAGAATTCAATGTTCTTCCTTAAACAATGACATGCTGAAGTGTATAGGACAAGAAATCAAGTGATTTTTCATCGACCACAGTTATCAGAATAGAAGGAAATCAGTTTCCGGACATTGTTCTTCTCAGCTACATGTGTGGATTTTAATCCAGGTTCCTACGTAAGATCTTTCCTTCCAATTCTAACCTCTTCCCTCCTTGAATACCTTTATGCCATCTTGTGTGCTTAAAGAAGGGAGAAATTACACTGGATACCCTTTTAAATGATTACTTTAAAATATTTCAACTATGTTGGGGATGCCTGGGTGGCTGAGTTGTTAACCATCTGTCTTCCGCTCAGTCATGATCCCAGGGTCCTGGGATGGAGCCCTGCATCAGACTCCTTGCTCAGCGGGGAGTCTGCTTCTCTCTCTCCTACTCCCCCTGCTTGTGTTCCCCTCTCACTGTGTCTTTCTCTGTCACACAAACAAATAAATAAATCTTAAAAATAAAATTTTTCAATTATGTTAAAACTTAACAAAATAAAAGTGTTTCCCCAAATACCATCAATCCTTACACGATAGCTGCTTTATTTTGCAGGATTTATTTCTACTGTTTTTCCTTCTTTATACTTACTTATCTATACACGTTTACATACTTCATTTATTCAATCACAGTTTTTTAATACAACTCCACTATTCAAGTCCTTGGAGTGTATAATTCACTATCGCTGTCTTGAGCTTCTCTGGATAATAGTCACATTTGTTTACTTCATGATCTTTATGGGGAAGTTCAATTTAAATCACCGCCAAAACAAAATGAGATTCAAAATAAATGAGACTGAATGAAACCACACAATATATTTCATATCTTACTTTTTACGCACAAAGGGAAGGCATGAGGAATCTAAACATTAAGTAATTCCATAGCTTCAAATATACATAATCCTTTGATAATGTAACAGAGTCTCTTGATTTTGATCTCATCCTGCCTTTAACACGAAATTGCAAATAATTTCCTTATAAGGAATAATACCTTTCCAGCTTCTGACCCATTTTAACCCAATAATAATACCCCAGGAAACTAAAATACCTACTGAAACTATCAGTATAATTAAAAAATGATTACTATAATAAAAATAGTATTTGGAAAATAATTATTGCACTGTAATAGTTAAACTTAACAACCCTCAGAAAATTCAATATCTTTTAATTGTAATAAATTGGCTCTATAGGGTTATTAATAGTCATTTTAAGTGATAGTAATTATTTAGTAAAACTGATATAGAATATTTATCCCTAATATAATAGGAAGCAACTTTATATTTCTAGATATTTAAATAACTGCATTTGTAAACTGCACCCATCAGAAATCTCAAGAGTTCTTATTCCATAAAAACTACTGTAGTAATATGATCCTTAGTTATCGTGGCTAAAATGACACGGTCATGAAATGCAGTCACTCAAAGGGTCATCTTTCCTGTGTAAGGAACAGAACAAATGTGCCTTTAAGAATAGTGGACACAAAATGATTGAAACCTTGACTTACTGATGTTCACGGGTTTTTCCCCTCTGCTAACAACAAAACTGAGTTTATAAATTACCTGTGTATGCAACACACATGGTTTGAAAGCTGCTCTTTAGCTGCCACAACCCAGTGGAAATAAAAGGACAGCAATTAAACAAGCATCCTAATTATCATAAACTCTGAGGAATACATGAACAGAGTGCCAGGAGGCATTCATTCATTTTCATGCCAGAATGTGCTTTATTTAAGCATAGTGCAAATCACCAAAGCATTTGAAATCTATGCTAAGGTAAGACATTCTTGTTAATGGAGATGTCTTTGGGCAAACTGCACTGAGTGAGGAATGACTGTGCCACCAAACATCAATTTTCACTATGAAAAGAGGACTTACATTATGGTGAACATATTCTTACTGACTGTGATGCATCTTCACAATTTGAAAATAATTAGTCAAGTTGGGCATATTGGCCAAAAAATACCAGGCATACCAGTTATATTAAATAGTGAAGAAACAAAATAATAAAACAGAACAAACTGTTAACTAACTGAAATTTTCTCTAGCTTAATACTTGAATAATCACTAATCTCAAAGTAGTCTTTTATTTTTGTCAACTCTGTGACAAAGTACCTTCTTAATATTGCCCTGAAACCTTTCATTTATATCCATCTATCCTTGCCTTTTGAGATCAAGGGGAAAATAGCTAGTCACTTTTCAAGAACAGACCTTAACCTTTATATGTTTCCAAAATAAATCATGTCTTCCCCTTACATTCTCCCCTTTCTACCTATTAACTAATAGTCAACTATTCCACATTAACCTGATTGCAGGTTCTTTTTGCACTGACTTGTCTCTTTTATGAATAGGTCCAGTTTGTCCATAATGGTGTGCAGTATTCCAGTCAGGCCATTGCAGTACAGATTAGGCAGGGTTTCTACATGCTTGTTCTAGCTACTCTTCATATAGCCATCATCACATTACGTTGGCCACATCATAATATTGATCACATCACTCTCTTGCCTCATATTGACTCAACCAAAACCATCTTTGTGCAAATCTCTGAATCCTTTTTTTTTTTTTAACATTTTTTCAAACATTCTTTAGCCACATCATTCATGCTTATTATTAAGAGTTAAACGTAATGGGTTGGAGGTCTTCCCATTACTCCATATTGTGCTTCTTAGAACATTTTTTCATTTCAATTGCATATCAGAATTGCACTGTTAAATGCTTTCCAATACCTTCAAATTATCTTCCAAAATCTCATGCCATGAAAATGTGACTAACTTTTGTGTAGAAGCCTCTTTAGGCAACAGGCTTGAGCAGTGGAAACCCGAGTAGGTGAAAGGGCTCACAGTGAACACCGGGCTGAATGCAAACAGGCCCTGTTAGGTGATCGATGTCAAAATATCCCTAAGTCCTAGCTGATCAATGGGCTGCTCTGCTACTTTACAACCAGACACGGGTACCATAAAAGGAAAATTCCATATGTTCTCATACCTTCTCAATTCCTCCTTAACTACAGCCCCTACCACTGCCTCCTACTGGGGTTAGGAATTAAACAGTTAGGTAGTCAGGACCAGGGTCCCCAACAAGAAAATACGGAGTCAGGACAGCTAAACTAAAACAGCACTGACATCCTGTTTTGTAGCTTAGCCAGGACTGCCCTAACATTCTGCTTTGCAGCCCTTGCAGGAATGACTTTTGCAAAATGTCCTAAAATAAGACAATTAACCACAAACATTTCTCACTATCAGGGGCAAGGGGCAGTTAGGACATAAGCCCCCAGATGTCAGCTAAAAAAGACTATCAACGCAGACATTCATCTAATAGGTAGACAGAGAGGTGACCAAAGCCTTGACTGGCATGACTGGGCACACTCTGACTGCTTTAGATAGTCCTGCAAAAGAGCTCATAGAATCCCCCAAACTGAGAAATTTTGTGGGCAACCCAGCCAGGCCCCCTTCCTTCTCCAAGAGCTTTATACTCTTGCTCAATAAACTTTGCTTTGTTTGTCCACCACTATTTGTCTGGTCTACCTCTTCATTCTTCAAAACAGCATGACCAAGAACTGCAGGCACTAAGTGAACAAAAATCTAAGAGAACAATGGCAGATAGTCTCTCCTTTGCTGTCCAGCCCGCTGCTCCCTTGCAGCATATTCAGTAAACTTCTATTTCCTTTGTACTGCCTTGGGTGATTTCTCTCACTGCCCACACCACCCGCTTCTACCTGATCAGGTCATCACATATTTGTAAATTCAGAAATCTGACTTTATGACCCCTATGTGTTGTCCAGTTTAAACGTCATAATAACTTCTACTTTTCATAAGGGTCTGGTCACTTCCAATGGCATAATGACCAAAAACAGAGATCTGGCACCAGATGGCCTCATTTTTAATTCAGGTTCTATTGCTCATTAATTGTGAGGAGTTATACTCTTGATGTCTTATTTCTTTATCTGTACAATGAAAATGATAACAATATCCACCACATGGGTTTTTTTGTGCGGATTCATTTAATTAAAATATATTACTTTAAGAAAGCTTCTAGTCCATAGCAAGTCTTAGTGAGTATTTACCTATTAATTCACAACATGTTTGTCAGAATTGAGGCCAGAATAGTGATCTAATTATGTCTTATCAGATGGTAGTTTTTCAGAAATTATTATGCTTATGAATCACCTTCCTTAAATGCATATTTCCAAGTTCCATCTGATTTGTTGGTTCTTTCGGTATTTTTATTTAAGTGGAACACATAGGCACATAAGACAATTGAAGAAATGTTTTTTGTTACATTTTGGAATTTCTTAAGTTGGTGATTTTCTATTTATAAATATCAAAATCAAGCATGGTTCTTTATGATCTTTTTCTAGAAATTAAAATTATTTTACCATATTAGTGAAAAAATTAATTAGTAGGCATTTTAGCAATTCCTTCCACTTAGCTCCCCTAATGAAATTGCTTATATGTATTTTTATTCTTTAATTTACCTAAGGAATTCTTATTCACATCTATGCTGCCAGAATTTCTTGAAAGCCAGTACATTCTTAACTTCCACTCTGAACTTCTTGTTTCCAAATTGGTGACTCTCTCAAGCCATTTATTGCAACAACTCATTCATTTCCATTTAATTCATTGCTTTTAATGAGATTCTACTCCAGTCACAAAATTCAAGCCTAAATAATCTTCCTTAGTTCACAGAGTTTGCCAAAAGTCATTCAAACTTGTCCTCAATACTGAATCCAAAGAAGTATTAACCCATGCATGGCACACTATGAAAATGTAACTTTTCCCTGTTAAGGTGTGAGGGCCATAGGTGATGCTGGCAAAGAGAATTCTGAGAGTGATCATTAAGACTGCTGAAATTCGAGAATATTTATTTGAAGAGAACTGGGTGGGTAGTCCATTCCCTGAGGCAGAAAGGCCAAGGAGGTATTATCCTCTAACCTCAAGCAAAAGAAACAGAATTCTGGGTGTCTGGGTGGCTCAGTGGGTTAAAGCTTCTGCCTTTGGCTCAAGTCATGTCAGGGTCCTGGAATCGAGGCCCGCATCAGGCTCTCTGCTCAGCAGGGAGCCTGCTTCCTCCTCTCTTTCCCTGCCTCTCTGCCTACTGGTGATCTCTCTCTGTGTGTGTCAAATAAATAAATAAAATCTTTAAAAAATAATAATATAAAAAAAGAAACAGAATTCTAAGGATCACTCAGAGGGCTTGACTTGCATGCCCTACAGTTTTGAATGCAGTGAATAGTGAGGGAGTCACTGTTGAAAGAATCCCACTAATGAAGACAAACTGCCAGGTTAAGAGGACCCCAGTGTAAGAGCTTGGACTGAGGCTGGTAGCTCAGGAGAAGTGCAAGGCCCATCTCCAGGCAGTTGCATAGAGAAGGACCCAATAGAGGATTCGACACAAAATTCACAAAAGTCCTCATGAGTCAATTTTACACATCCGCTAAATCAGAGAATACATCATCCTTTCCTTGCTTTCTTCTAACTCTAGTTGGGCTAAAAATAAATCATCCAGCTGAGTAAAGAGGAACAAGAAAAAATGGAAGACTACTTTTAAATAAAGTTTGAAATTCTTTATATTATCTGGACCAAGCAATTTTAACTATTTAATCAAAACTTGACAATTTAAAGTGAGTCTTGGTTTGGCCTGGGATTTTTCAGTGATGGGAATATACTGTCCATCAAGCAGATTTAAGGGGACAGAAGAAGACAAAAATAATGGTGATTTCTAACTATATCCTACGAGGCTTGCCTACTCAAACTGATTATATATGTATGCATGGAAAAAAACTCTAAAAAATAGACTGAAGCAAAATAAAATTCTCACTCTATATTAGTCATTGGCAAGTCTTCTAGAAGTCCTAGCTATTGAATTGAGTAGGAGAATTTCCCATTTAATTCAGGTCTATAGAAGTTTAGGTTGCACTTTCTGTTTCCTGACTGTGATGGCAATCATTTGGGATAAATTACCTACACAAAGCCCCAGATTTTCTAGTAGGCTCTCCATCAAATTAAGATATTGAAAATGTGCATCCTGTTTGGTTCAAGAAGGCCAAATTGCTACTCAAATTTTCCTCCAGGCCTTCCCAAATCCCACTGAATTGACAGTGAAGATGCTTTAAGAAGAGTACAAATATACTAACAGGGAAGAAAACAGAATTGAAAGGGAGATGTTTAGTGAATGAGTTATAACACATTTCTGAAGATGGTGTATCTCTAGGGTCTAGTCAAGGTACAGGAACCCATAGTACCTCTTTCCTCAAGCCCATTTGAAAAAGCCTAACAGAGATTCAACTAACTCAAATGAAAAGTAGATAGATATGTTGCTGAGGGATACAACATAGTGCTAAGAATTATAATAAAATGTAAAAGGAGACAGTATACATGAACAAAATATAGAAATACAGACTTCATTTAAAAGATCAGGTATTTCGCTTAAAAGATTTAAAGAAAATGACCAAAGAAAGAGAGGGGTAGAACCCGCCAAAATTACACAGCATGAAAGAAAGCAAGTTGAAATAGCTCACCTACTTGCAAGGATAATAGATGAAGCAAGTTCTGTTCTAATGCATATTTATGAAATTTCACAACTCCAAGGAAAAAGAGAAAACTCCAAAATTTACAAAGACTGAAAATTAGATCTCCTGTAATAGGATAAGAATCATTTTGGTATCTGACTTCTGATGAGCACAAATAAATGTTAAATACTATTGGACTGACAAATTCAAATTATAAGGGAAAATTATTTTGGAAAGATAATCTTATTTCCAATGAAGTTATTAATCAAGGATAAAACAGAGAAAATTTCTGAAATGCAATTACCAAAATTTCATTTTATTTTTCTAATACTGAGTAAATGTGCCAAGAACCACTTGACTTTTTTTTAAAGATTTTATTTATGTATTTGACAGAAAAAAAGAAAGCACAATAGACAAAGTAGCAGTCAAAATGAGAACGGGAAGCAGACTTCTCACTGAGCAGAGAGCACAATGTGGGGCTTGATCCCAAGACACTGGAATCATGACCTGAGCTGAAGGCAGATGCTTAACCTCTTGAGTCACCCAGGCTCCCCACTTTAAACAAACAAACAAACAAAAAAAAAAAAAAAAAGAAAAAGATTTTATTTATTTGACAGAGAAAGAGAGAGAGAGAGAGAGCAAATTTCATTTCTTTCCTCTTCAATTTCTGCTTCTGAGAAGTTAAACTAAATATATATTCTTGCAAAATGAAGTCCAAACTAGACAGAATAAGGTATAAAATCCAAGAGAACAGTGCCTCTAATACAGGAAAACACCTAAGAGAAGTCTCCTAATGACAACCGTGAAGCTTGCCTAGAAAACAAATAATTCATTATAGAGCAGAACATCAAGGGCTATGGAAGGGATCTTGCTAGGAAGAAAGAGAATCCTATATAGTATAATTGAAAAAATACATTTGTAGAATAAATAAAAGAATATATTGCTTCTATGAACTAGCTAAAACAAAGGCAATAAAAAATCTCAGGAAAGACTGAAAACAAAACAATGGATGTTAAAATACAAAACAATTATATCACGATTTTAAACAACTGACATTAAAAGATAATAGAATGAAGCAAGAGAAAGAGAATTGAATAAGAACCATCCAGCCTGGATGCTAGAAATATGTACTTAGTGAAATAGGTGTCATTACATTAGCCTTACTTTACTTCATTTATACCTTAGAGAGGGGAAATAAATGTCTAAACTTTTTTAGCCAATTCATTTATACTTATGTTATAAATTAACAACTATTTGACTTCTAAGAAACAGAAGACATTTGATACATTCTAAGGGACACCGGGTACTTGTTTTAAAGATGGTTCCTGATGTGGGCCTTCCAACTCAATTACTAGTATATCCTAGTCCTACTGGCCCACGTGTTCCCAGAGTTGCACAGAGCTGTGGCTTACTGTGTTCTGTAATGCACCTAATGAAACCATCTGCACCACTGCGATTCAGGGCATCTCAATTAAATGAAAAGTCTGACCTGTGGTGGCTGTACAAATGCTTCTGAGTCATGGCCATAGCAGTTTGCCACCTCTAGAGTTGTTCAAACTGCTGCAAGCTATGAACCCTACTGACTGATAGCAGTCAGTAAAGTCTTAGTATTTGAAGGTCTGTGTTGGCCAATGTCACCTTGACATTAGATGTAGTAGTTTCAGAACAGAGATTTCTGAAAACAAAGTTCAAGCATGGAAATTCAATACCTATTATAGGGCACAGGCTGTTGTGCATGAAAATCCACTTTTCAGGAGCCTGGGTGGCTCAGTGGGTTAAAGCCTCTGCCTTCAGCTCAGGTCATGATCTCAAAGTCCTGGGATGAAGGCCCACATCGGGCTCTCTGCTCAGCAGGGAGCCTGCTTCCTCCTCTCTCTGCCTGCATCTCTGCCTACTTGTGGTCTCTCACTCTGTCATATAAATAAATAAAATCTTAAAACAAAAAAAAGAAAACCCTCTTTTCTTTGTTTTGTAACCACTATTATTAGTATAACTCTCTCTACACAGTAGGTGCCTAAGATATGCTTGAACAAAGATGAGGAGGGATAAATAAAGTAAATGACTGAGGAAATAAGATTCTGACCAGTTTAGTCAGACCGATATCCTTAGTGAACATTTCCTTCATGAATATCCTTTGTGGGTATTCCTTACATGACTGGTTAGCACTTTAAAAAGCATATTGAAGTTTGTTTTTCATAACACTTTGAAGTATAACAATTGTTTTATTATCCATTTTGCCATTCTTCCAAATATATATAAAATACATGTAAGATTTATATCTGGTGCGCATTAAGCATTCAATAAAGATTAACTATTAAATATCATTTCTTAAGAGTTAGAGTACAATAGAGAGAAACAGAAATAAAGATTGAGATGGAGATAGAGCAATACAGCTCTAGCAACAGAGGGAGGCTGGGAGGAGGAAGGGAGAGTGGAGAGAGAGACTGGAAAGGCAAAATCAAATCAAATACAACTCTCATTACCTAAGAATTTATAATGGCCAAGCCTGGACTAGTAGTGTGAAGACTGAAAACTTTTGGTCACTCCTTGGAACCAGGTCCCTTCAGCTACATAACTACTACCAACTTGAACTGCCTTTGATTGTCTCCGCAAAGACTGAACCATAAACTTTGTTCAAATTAGTGAATAAAATGCATTATTTAAAGTTATAAACCAGTGGGTTGGATTTCAAACACAGAAGTATATCACAATGTTCCCTGTTACTATTTTGTATGGCAATAAAGATTAATTATTCCACAACATTCAAGGTGTAAGGGATATCATATTACTTTGCTTTTGCACAAATCAGAGTTAGGGCTGAAGCCATACAACTAGTTTATCAGTAAGTCCAATATCTTCTTTCCTCATTTCTTAGGCAAAATTTCCAATTACACTGCCTAAAAATGGGGGAGAAGACATTCTGCTCATTGATCTGCTGTCTTTAATTGATGAAGATATTCTTGGATGGAATAAGTCTAAGTTCTTTCCAACGATGGGACAACAATATCTAGAACATGAAAACACAAAAGCATTCAGGGGAAAACAACTTTCATTCTTTAGGTGATAAAATATCAAGAAAAGATAAGACAGCAAAACATTTCACAACTCACTTGTTATATATCCAATATGGAACATATGAGTAGATAATGATTACTACCATCCCTCAATTCTTTTCCATCCCCTTTCTTAAGTGTCCAAGAGTCTGTTTGCATTGAAGGCTGGTCAGTACACTCAGGAAGCCAGTAACAATGTTTCAGGAGGTTTTCAAACCATATTAATGACATCTCAATACAGTGCCCTCTAAATTCAGAGGTGAAGGTTTTACTCTCACCTCTTCAATAACTTGAGAATCATTTAAACGTTTTTTTCATATTTGCTGCAGAAAATGTGCTCAACATTTTAGATTCAACTTTGATTTGTGTCCTTAGGTAGTATCCTTAGGTACAAAGTCTTTTAGGAAGTCTTGGATTTAAAGAGTTGGTAGATTCTGATTAAGAATACCATTAGCAAATATGAAAGCTCTTTATTTGAAAAGGTCCTATAAAATCATTATAGTAATAACCATAAAGATGCTGTTGAGGACTTTGTTCATTCAATTAAAACATGTATTTTTATCAGGGTCGTCTGAAGGAATGTCATAGTAACAGGTTGTATCTTTTTCTCCATAGTAACAAGTTGTATTTTATCTTTTTCTCCATATATACTAAAACATGTAAGTAATTATATCACTATTTTTGTGCTGCTTCTTGGGCATGTCTTGGGCCTTATGTACACTCATGTTTTACAAATCTCAGCAAGCTTGTTCTTGTGTCCTTATACTTTGGCCCAGAGAAATAATGTCTTATTGCAAACACAATAATACTAAGGAAAAGTTAATTTATATTTCATATATAATTAAAATGTCATAAATAAGTATGATTTCTATAACTGTTTCCTTTCAATAAATGTATATATGGTGTTTCTTATGTACATATATAACATAGAAAACATATCCCCCATCCCAATATTGGCTTTTTGATTAAAAGGAAAGAGTCTATCCAGAGAATGTTTCAATCGAGAACAACTTGTTTTTCTGAAATATTAGGTAGTAAAGGTTTTAGACTACTTAATGAAATAAATTATTTGTTCCTCCAAAGGCTTATTTCAATCCAACCCATAGAGTAGAGCAAAACAAAACAAAAAAATGTGCTGCAGAATAAAACATATAATGATATACTGGCTTTAAACATGACTAATCTTAAGATGAAGAAACTTTTGGATTCATAATAATCAACTCTGTTTCCATTCAACTGTTTTCCATGAGAAATTCAAATCAAATTATGCTAAATAGCAATTAGTTATAAACTCCTCAGAGGAATTATTTGGTTTTATTTCCAGTAAAAGCCAAGTCTTCATAAAAGCCATTAATTAGTGTATCTTTTGTCTCAGCAGGGAAACTAAGAATTGAAGCCCTTGAACTTCATTTAACCTTCAAAAGTGTCTCTGCGGGTCCAACTTGAAATGTTCTAGAGAAATGGGGTGGGTGATAGAAAGGAAAATATCCAGGAAAACCAAAATTAAAATGTTTTTTGATGCAGTTTTTGAACAATAGTTAATACAGTCCTGCCAAACTGTAAAATTCCTTTTCTTTATTGTTCAGTAATGTGGACAGTGGGTATTCCTAACTAACTTCATGTCCAACTCCCACTCCCATTATAAAATTTTATTTTTTGTATTTGTCTGAATTTTTTCAAGAAGTATGAACTTAATATTCAAGGAATCATTAGTTTTCTACCAGAATCCATTATTATAAAACAGTTTCACATGAACCCTCAGTATTAGAATCTTACTGCTATTGTAAGAAATTATTACAGGGTGGCCTAAACAACATGAATTTATTATCTTTGAACTCTGGAGATCAGATTCTGAAATCAGGTTCACAGGGTTAAATTTAAGCTGTCAGCAGGGCTGCATTCTTTCTGGAGGTTCTAGGGAGAAATTGGTTTCTTTGCTTTTTCCAGATTCTTATTGCCACTTGCAGTCCTTTGCTTGTAGTCACTTCCTCCATCTTCAAAAGATATTATTCCAATCTCTGCCTCCATCATCACATGACTTTCTTCTCTGTGACTCTTCCTGTGTCCCTGTTATAGGGACACTTGTGATTATATCAAGCCACCCAGATAATCTAGGATAATCTCCCAGTTTAAAATTCTTAACTTGATTCCTTCCAAAAGCTCCTTTTGCCTTATAAAGTAACCATTACAAGTTTCAGAGACTAGGACATGGACATATCTGACATTATTCAGCCTACTATAGTCCATCCTCTTGTCCCCAAAGATTCGCATCTATCCCACATGCAAAATACATTCACCTCATCCCAATATCCCCTAATTACATCAACTGAAAACAAAACCTCTCACCTAAATACCATCAGCTCAAAAGTCCCAAATCTCATTATCTAATTAAACTAAGTCAGGTATGGATGAGGCTCTGAGTATAGGCAATTCTGGGGCAGAATTCCTCTCTATCTGCAGACTTGTAAAATTAGAGAATAAGTGATCTTCTCCCAAAATAAAATAGTGAGGCAGCATAGGATAATAGTTGTAGACATTCCCATTCCAAAGGAAGAAAACAGAAGACAAGAATAACTTGTCCTAAATAATGTCAAATCCAACTGGGTAAACTCCATTAGGCTTCAATGGCTGGGAATAATCCTCTATGGTTTACATTTCAGCCCTCTGGGAACTTACTCCACACTTAAACCACCTCATTCCTAATTTCCATGGTCAATGAGTAGGAAGTATTTGGTGGGAAATATTTACTTTCAAAGTTAGAGGCTAAATATTTATTTTGTCTAGCATTTAGTAATGAAATGTTGAAAATAATGATTTTTTTTAAAAGTATAATGTATAAAAGTGTCCCCACATCAAATTGCTCCTAGCAAACAGACGACTTCAACGTATCCCCAAAATAAAGAGAGAGAGAGACCCTTGCTTCAGTAGGGCTGCATTAAAGCTGCAATATTGAAACATCAGGTACACACCTGGAGTAATACGTAAAAAAAATTCTGTTTCTACAGTTATCTACACTATTTCAGAAATACAGCAGAGTATACCCTGTGTAATGAAATATTTCATTAGGGCAGTTCTTAACTTGATTCCTACTGTTTCTGAACTAAATGCAGAGATTATTTTGGGATAATCTGGTTTTTTGTAATAATGAATAAAATTTAAAACCACCGAACCTCTTCTGCATAAGATACAGAAAACAAGGTATATCTGACTTAAAACTATGAATTTTTAAATCAGTAGATGAACTGGTGAGTTTTAATTTTTCAACTGATCCAAAATTTTTGCTGGATACAACTTCATCAGAAATCTTTATAATTCAGAGGTAGATGGATGATTCACTGCTAAAATGTACATACTAAGGTAACAATTTATCTTGCTATTTACTTTGGATTAACTTCACAGATAAAATTGAATATGAAGAATAGTTTGTTTTACATAAGAATATTAACTAGAACAAAGTCTGTGGTGTCTTTTGAATGTGAGCCATCTCTAACACTAATTCAGCAAGATAGCTCCAATAATGGAGGGGGAAATTTGGCCATATGACATGCAGAGTAATACATTATAGAAATTAAATCATTACTCTGAAATATAATGATAAAGGACAATATTGTTTACTCTATATCCCATTTAGAATAAACTGGAACAATGTCAGACAAGCAGATAAGGGCTTTAAAACATGAGGCATGTTCTGTTCCATTTATTGCCTTAAATTTCTGTCCTATGTAATGAGAATTAAGAGGTGACATACGTAGGCCTGCAGTTTAAAAAAATACCACACTATGGTGAAAGATTTTGTTGAGATGACCTCCAAATTGTTACACAGTGGATTTGTGTCTCATTGAAAGTACAGCATCTTGAGATAGAATAATCCTCAATTTCAAAATGAGAAATGTAGAAAACTAAATCATTTTCATGATCTTTTTAAAAAGTCTTAGATAGTAACATTATTTTTAAGAAAAGAAGTAAGGGGTGTGTAGATTGTCCTTTGGTCATTTTGTTTTCTGCTATGTCTTTGTTTCATAATGTGTTTCAATCAGGAGAGAAAAATGCAACAGATCCATGCTACTTTTAATGCCCTCCTCCAATCCCAGGTCCCCATTCTTGGTACCCATAATCTCCCTGGCCTTGAACATCTTGGTGTTGTCCAAATCTACTTTAATAAACCTTCGTGCTTAGAAGGGTTTCTACCAGGTCACATACGTGATTATAAAGCAAACAAAACACACACCAGAACAATCATTAACAGAAACAATCACTAGTGGTCCAATTTCAGATCAGAAATGTATTCCCTGGGGCGCCTGGGTGGCTCAGTTGGTTAAGCGACTGCCTTCAGCTCAGGTCATGATCCTGGAGACCAGAGATCAAGTCCCACATTGGGCTGCTCCCTGCTAGGCGGGAAGCCTGCTTCTCCCTCTCCCACTCCCCCCTGCTTGTGTTCCCTCTCTGGCTGTGTTTCTCTCTGTCAAATAAATAAAATCTTAAAAAAAAAAAAAGAAAAAAGAAATGTATGCCTTTTTCAGAAGGGTTCACAGTTATGAGTGTGTTATCCAGTGTGTATCCATCAATATCACATGGGTTATAACTTGCTTATGGCATGGCTGATTTTTGCTGAATTAAGATAAAAAATAATGTAGTGAGTAAAATAAATATACTAAAATACTGTCTGTTATCTTTAAGTTTTAATGTTCTTTTACTCTATTTTATTTTGTTTTCCCCCCAATAAAACTTAAAGTTTTTTAAAATGGAGTAGCTACTTAAAAATACTTATTGACCAAGTAATTTTAATTATATCCTACTTGATTTTAAAAATGATTTAACTTTAAAACAGCAATAATACGTCTCAATAGAAGTTTCAAAAAGTCCTATCTGTAATGTTTCTGCTAATTATGACCTTTTCTATTACAGATAATATTAAAGTCCTAACAATTGAAACTACCTTGAAGTTGAAGATCAAAACTGCCTGGAACGGTTTGAAATATAATAGATTACTCTCTTGTGCCCAGTGAGTTTACATTCTAAACAAGAGGGCAGACAGAAGCAAATCAGCAGGTTGAAAATAAGTATACATCCCTAAAGTGAAAGACCACCATATTCAGGGGATTATGGGAGAAAAGGGGAGCCTTAGCCTTTTCTCATATTCTTCTATATTCCCAACCCTTTTGTCCTTGAGAAAAAGCTTCCTATATTGGGTAATTTTAAATTTTTTTTAAAGATTTTATTTATTTTTTTGACAGAGAGAAACACAGCGAGAGAGGGAACACAAGCAGGGGGAGTAAGAGAGGGAGAAGCAGGCTTCCCACCGAGCAGGGAGCCCAATGTGGGACTCGATCCGGAGTCTCCGGGATCATGACCTGAGCCGAAGGCAGTCACTTTACCAACTGAGCCACCCAGGAGCCCCATAATTTTAAATTTTTTAAAGAGATAATTTGAAAGAACAACTTGCTGAACAGAAAAGAAGATTTCTGGTCTAGCTTACTTGTAGGACACAAGGGGAGAAGAGAAGAATAAAATCACGACAAGGTAAAAATAGTAATCTGCCTGGACAGTGCCAGTAACACAGAGGAGGATCACATGCATAAAACTGATGAAGAATATGGAGTTCTACAGAGACCAAAAAGTCAAGTTGGATAAGGTCATAAGATAGAGTCAATATTTAGTTACTTTTAAAATGTATGCACTTGTTGGGGCGCCTGGGTGGCTCAGTTGGTTGGGCGGCTGCCTTCGGCTCGGGTCATGATCCCGGAGACCTGGGATCGAGTCCCGCGTCGGGCTCCCTGCTCGGCGGGAAGCCTGCTTCACCCTCTCTCACTCCCCCTGCTTGTGTTCCCCCTCTGGCTGTGTTTCTCTCTGTCAAATAAATAAAATCTTTAAAAAAATAAATAAAAAATAAATAAAAAATAAATAAAATGTATGCACTTGCGATTCAGATTCACCCGTATTTTGTTCAAAGTGACCCGGAAGTTAAGGTTACATATTCAACAGGTATTTATTGCAGGGTTTCATTGTCCTGGGCTCTGTTTTAAGTATCAGATATCAAAAGTTGAGACAAAGTAGACAGCATGCCTTTCCTATAGAAATTACAGTCCATTAATGGTAGGGTAGAAAATAAATTTTTTTTTTTTTTTATTTTTTTTTTTTTTTTAGAAAATAAATTTAAAAACTGGAATTAAAAGGGGTAACGGATATGAGGTTCTCATAGACAAAGAGCCAAAAAATGTGATGGTAGTTGGGAGGACAATGCTCTTATGTCATTGATCTTCTAAAAACAGGAAACTTTGAAAGCTCACATGTGCCATAAAAATCTGTTAGATCAGATTAATCCAGACTGAGCCTTAGCAAAATTACACCTACCTAATGAAAGCCATCATTAAAGCAAAAAGCAGTGGGTGTAAGAGCATTCATTATTCTTTCATCAGTTATTCCCATGATTCACACAAGTGTTCTTCATCAACTGATTTATTCGGTCTAAAATCCAATATTATAAGGTAATTCCAAGTCTTATCAAAGCAGTGGAACTATTATGTAAAAGTTGCTGAATAATAAGTGAGCTATAAAAAAACAAGAAACAAGTTCCAAGGAGCTCACAAAGTTAAAAAATAATCATAATACAGTAACTATGGAACTATAAATAAAATCGCACATAAATCTTCTGTTCCCCAGTTCACTCACTCATCCGCATAGTATTGCTGTGTTCTGAGGAGACATGACTTCTATGATACAGTAAAACTTAGTCATGATGATGATAGTGGATAATTGGACAAAGACTATAACTGCCATCACTCAGAGGCCATCAACCAGATTCCTTCACATTATTCCTCTCCCTTTAATAATCTGAAGTGACAGAGGTGAGAAATTTTGTCTAAAAGCACATTTTGCAATATACCTCAGAATAAATATAAACCTGTTTCATCTTCCTATATCTAAAGTCATTTAAAATAAAAATAATGGTCAAGAAGTAACATAATTTAAATAAAAAGACTTTGGACCTCTTTTGTTTGTTTGTTTGTTTTGTTTTTTTAAAGATTTTATTTATTTGACAGAGAGAAACACAGTTAGAGAGGGAACACAAGCAGGGGGAGTGAGAGAAGGAGAAGTAGGCTTCCCGCCGAACAGGGAGTCCGATGTGGGGCTCGATCCCGGATCTCCGGGATCATGACCTGAGCGGAAGGCAGTCGCTTAACCAACTGAGCCAGCCAGGCACCCCGACCTTCTCTTTGTTAATGGTTGTTAAAGCAGGAGGGAAGATCAATAAATATGTTGAATTAAAAATAAATAAATGAGCAAGTGGATTCTCTCACTCATTCACTTAGATATTTACTGAATGTTTTCTCCACTTCAGAAACAGATTTTTTCCTCATAGAAATCAGTAGCAAGGCCCATATCCTAGTAGGGAATACATTAAATACATAATTACAAATGTCATGAATGACACTGAACAAGGATCTTAAACAGGGAAGATTTCTGCACTTTGTCCAGACCTGGGTAGGGAGGCTGAGAAACAGGGGGAGAGAACATAATCAGAATTTCCAGAAAAATATAGAGATGGAGAGAAGTTAGTGATATGTTTAGTTTGAAAAAGCTCCAAAGATGACACATTCCAACTGAAAACCTTTACTTGGAGCCTAGATCAAAGTCTGAGAGTTTTAAAGAGAACCTTCTTCTCCCAATTATATCTGGTGTCCCATCTCTATTAGCAAAGAGTAGGATAGGAAAAAAGTAATGATTTTGGTAGGTGACAATGAGTTCATTTTCTTGGTATACTGCTATTGGCAATTTCTGGAGATGGCAGGACCCAAATCATATTCACTGGGGGCAATCTCTCATCAGCTATTGCCTCATTTCTTCTGGATCTTTGTAGCCCCCAAGACTTGAATCAACCATTTAGCCTAACACACACACCAGTCTAGCTCTAGTCCCAAGGAAAAATCCAATCTGGAGCAGCAAGTATTTGAACAGCTTTCCTCATACCGTCTACTGGGGCTTGGAGCCTATCGATGGAATACAGCAATGATTTTGTCCACGGTCCTACTTATCTGATATTATACACATTTCCTCCCCAATATCTCAGTCTATACATCAGGTCTTCTGCCTTGATCCTCCTTAATATGACTCCTCCTCAGAATGGAGCTATTTCCAGAATCTTTTCTCTTGGGGTTGTTGTCTGGATAGCTCACTTGGTCATTGCCTTTTCCTAGGTGGCTGAACTTTGCTTTTCATTCCTCTGATCTCTGACTGGGTTCTTTTGTAAATAAGCAAATTTCCTACAACTACCATGCAAGTCCAATTCACTGTATAGTCACCTAGACTTTCCCATTTCTGGGTCGTATTCATGCATATGATATTTATGTTGCTCCCTATTATGCCTTGACGTGTTTCGTTGACCTCACTCAAGGTAGCATCAGCAAGCTGATTGATTCACACCATCTACAGCAGATGCTCTTGATGGTGGCTCTTATTTTTAGGACAGTCACTTCCTATAGACATGACTTTTATTCAAATTGATACTGAAAAAATAAAATAGCACAAAGTCACTGAAAATCACATGGGTCCCACCAGTGGTTGTTCATTGACATTTTTTCCCCTCTGCTTTCTGCTGAATAAACTACAAAGGTCTATACATCTGAATTTGCTCTCTGACTTACGAATAGAAGAACTAGAATGCTTAACAGACAAAATCTCAAGTTCCTTGTATTCACTGCTTATGTGCTAAGAAAAAATAATTTAAGACTTGTCTTCACCATCAAAAATATTCATGGGCACACCAGAATCACAGAATTAAGTCTATGACAAGATGTTCTTATATAATATATTGGCTCTCTCTGTAACCAGATTGTGACTTCCTCTTGCCAGCCAAAAAGCTGATATATTCTTGGAAATGTCTCTTACAGAACTGTGTTTTTTTTTTTAAGATAATTTACACTCTAGGAAATTATTTTGTCCACAAAAGAAACAGATGCATTCCCCGTTAAGGGACAAGACACCTCTGTCTTTCTCTTATATTTATAGACATCAAATTTGCCAAATATCAGTTTATGGTTTTATTAGGGACATGGCTCTCCCTGTTTCTATGGGAAGTATTGCTATTGTATTCCTATTATAGAACATAAGTTCTCAAGGCTGGCTGCACATTAAATCGCCGGTGGAGTTTTTAACAAATCTTCGTAATGCCTATGAATCACCCCCTCAAGGACTTTGATTTAAATGACCTGGGAGGGGTCCAGGTGTGGGATTTTTTTTCTTCCCCCTAAAGCTCCCCAGGCAATTCTATTGTGCAGCCAGAGTTGGGAACCATAGCTACAGGGTCAGTTTGTCTCTGTCTTCCCTTGTTATTAAGCCCTGGAATCCTGGTTACCTCAACAAAATACTGATCCCAGGTATTTTCACTTTCTAATTCTGGATATTATGCTCAAGTCTGTCTAGGTTAGGTACAATAAACGTATCCAAAACTTTGCCGTTTGTTTGATGATTTAAGAGAAGATGCTCCCCTCAGACTGCACAGGAGATTTTAGAGGCGATCTTAAATCCTACCAAGTAAAGCTTAGTCTACCCTCAGTGAATTACTTAGCACCAAGTCCGTTCTCCTTTTATTTTGTGATATCTACTTATCTCATCATCTTGCATCTTAAAACAATAAATGCAGGATTTAGTATTCTAATGCCTCAGAAGTTCTCCTCTACCTAAAGTATTCCTTTAAAAAATTATATTCAATGCTGGTGAGAGAAAAACTATCTTTCTACCTAATGTCACCTGCTATTCAAAAATATTCAATATTTGTTTTGTATTTTTATTCAAGTTTTGCTCTTTAGGAAATGCCATTAGTGATGTAATAGGTGGCATCCTGTTAAGTTACATATGTTCCTTTCAAATATGCTTTAACGCTATCATGAAATAAAGAAAATTGAATTTTGAAATGTAATGTTCTGTATTCTGCTAACTGCAGAATGTGAGGCATTATTAGCTTTTGGGGAGAGGGTAAACAGTGGAGATTTACATTATCCTTTTTTTTTGCTTTATCAAATAAAATGTCTATAGCATTATATGGCTTAGAGTTATTCAACCTAAATAAAATGTATGTAAATCAACACATTCTATGATTTAACTAGTTAATAGGTGTATTTAAAAATGAAATGTGGAGGGTGCCTGGGTGACGCAGTTGTTAGGTGTCTGCCTTTGGCTCAGATCACGATCCCAGGGTCCTGGGATCAAGCCCCACATCACGCATCGAGGTCCCTGCTCCTCAGGAAGCCTGCTTCTCCCTCTCACACTCCCCCTGCTTATGTTCCCTCTCTCGCTGTTTCTCTATGTCAAATAATTTTTTTTAAAAATCTTTAAAAAATAAATAAAAATGAAATGTGGGGAAGAAATGAAACATGCAGGTTACATAACGACTTAAATTGAATCCGCCTCTCCTTGGAAGTTTTTAAGATAAGCCCAGTAGTTGCCAAAGGAAGGAGATCACATTGAGTTAAATGGTTTGTTTTTTTCCTACCACCATAATTCCTTTTGTAATTCCTCTTAGTCTTTTTTTGACTAGAGGGAAAATGACTCAACTAATTTCTACATTTTGCCATTGAATGTATAGTAAAGAAAACCCCATGAGATTTCATATGATGAGATAACATATCGCCTCCTCTACAGGGCCCTATCCAGATCCAATTTTACAATTTTGAAGTTTCATTACATTACTCTACTTAATTAATATAACATCTGATTTCATTAGATTTTTCCCAACTGACAAAATCAAATGGTTCCTTTAATGGAATAATAAAACTAATTTAATTTTAGATGTATTTTTCCATTTATTTTAGCAATCATAAATCCAAGATTTGGAATGGCATTGTTGTTCAAAATGTTAATGAGTAACAGCAGCCCATATCCCTTAATATCATCTCCCAGCAAAAGTAAATAAATGCAATATAGGAAAGTGCATTCAACTGGCAGTGAGGGCTCACATTCTAACAATGGTTTCCAAGGCAAGTCACTTCACTCCCTTGGTCCTTAGTTTCCTCATCTGTGAAATGAGATGGTTATACTACCAATAGTTACCACTAAGGAGCCCCAAGGGAATCAAGGAAGTCACGAGAAGCCCAGAGGAAATGGGAGGCTGTTACGCAGCCCTGACTTCATCCAAGGAATCTCTTCTTTCATCTGTTTTTATAGTCAGGACTACTTTTGTTAGGGGGAGAAAGGGGGGTTTAGTTTCTAAAACTAGTTTGAATAAAAATTGGCCAAAGTTCTTGTTTAATTCCAGAAGGGGAAGAATACTTTCTAATAGGATCCAAGCTCCTAGGTCATGTGTCCTAAGCCTCTGACTAGAAATTTGAATTTGTGTGTCAGACAGTGATATTTTATTGTATTTTCATATAAGAGGATGAAAACTTAAGACTGTGTAAGGCTAGTAAAGTGGTTTGAAACCATAGCTCGCCCTTATAATCCAGTCTAAGTACATCAGAATAGCTTGAAACCTTTTGGGTAAAAAAAAATTCAACACCTGGCAACATCGCAGGTGTACTGAGTTAGAATTTGAGGGAAATGGGAAATCTGTCATGATATGTACTTGGAAACCTTTCCCCAAGTTATTCTGCTGCTCGCCCTCAATTAAGAACTACTGTTTAGGTGCGCCTGGGTGGCTCAGTTGGTTAAGCCACTGCCTTCGGCTCAGGTCATGATCCCAGAGACCCGGGATCGAGCCCCATATCGGGCTCCCTGCTAAGCAGGAAGCCTGCTTCTCCCTCTCTCACTCCCCCTGCTTGTGTTCCCTCTCTCGCTGTGTTTCCCTCTGTCAAATAAATAAATAAATAAATAAATCTTTAAAAAAAAAAAAGAACTACTGTTTACACTATTGTTTTCTGTGTTTTCACTCCTTAGTTTAATATTTGATTTCCCACCATAAATTAACACCATCCTTTGCAGTAATTTAATCAACTATTTCTGGGAGGTAGAATTTTCATTGAATACTAAAGAATTTTCTTCATAAAGAACAGTGCAGTCTTATACAAAATGGCCTGCCCAGGCATTCAGAGAGCTTTCAAAACCTAGCTGAAATTTATTAGCATCTTCTGAGGAAAAACAATGTTAAGTTTCTGCTGATGAAAAGATAACGGGACTTCCCACTGTGCATCTATTTCATTTCCAGTCTATGTCTATTAGCAGAAGTCGCTAAAGGCTTAGTCTCCTTGGAGGGGACCAACCTGTTTTGACTTAACAGCTGCATCCTTCAAGAGAGAAGTAAGAAACTGGGTATCTTTGCTTTACCTGAACTATGTTCCTCAAGAATATGAATGAACACTTATAAACAGTCCTCCTTTCAATAATTTCTGTGTCTGCAGGATGCAAAATTTGGGAGATGGGCTAAAGAACTCTTTTAAAGGTTGTCTTCCAAGAACCCTGAGATTAGGCTATAATGTGCACTGTGTAAGTTGTCTTGGATAAATTTCCAAGCCTGTGCTAGAAGTGTCCATCAAAGCAACTATTTTGATGAAAGAAAAGAAAGCTGTGGTTGTGTGATCTCATTCTCAATTTCAATTATGTTATTTCCCAGGACTGTGGCCTTTGGAATCTTCCACAACCTTTCTGCCATGAGAAAGGGAGAATTTGGGCAACATCTTAAAGAATGCATTAGAAGGTGATAGGTATTAAAGAGGAAAGAGTCTTTGGGATAGCATGGATGGACGGAAGGGGAGTAAATGGGCCTGTTCTTCAGGAAAATGTCATGGAAGTAGTAGTTTAAGGTTGTGACTTTGAAGTCCCGGGGTCCCATGTTGGGGTCCTGCTTCCTAGCTATTACTGAGCTTTCTCACGCCTCAATTTTCTCTTCCACATCACCACCAAACTTGACTGTGCTGAAGACAAATTGAGAAGACTCTTGTTCTCAGCACATTGTTGGCCTATGGTGAGTTGTTACTGTGCTCGTGGGTAATGATGATGATGATGATGATGATGACACAGAGACAGTCAATAGCAATGCTGATGATTTGGAGGAAGACGAGGCTGAAAAACTAAAAGTTTCTTTTGGGCCAAATAAAGAAAATTGGGCTTTTAATTCCCAGAAACTGGTGAGGTGGAGGTTTTTCACATGTGCGCATGCAGGGCATGAAGCACAGATGAAGGCTGAGCAGAAACTCCTGCAAGAGTGCAGGAAAGAGATGTGGAGGGCTGGCCTTACACATGGAAAGTGGGAGATGAGAGGAGGGACACTTTAAAGGAACAAGTGACTGACAGCACATGGGAAGGAAGGGAGACAGATCAGAGGTTTCTAGGTCAAGCAGCAGACTGGGTAATGATTTCTGATAGGTAAATTAGGTCATATAGGAGTGAGTATGCACTTAAGAGGAGGTGTGAGGCAAGAAAAGGTTTCAAAAAAATAACAGTCTAGAGTTTAAACTGCCCCAGCTTCCTACAGGATCCCCTGATCAACCCCTGAGAGCACACATGTCTACTACATGTTATTCCAGGAAAACTGCAATGTGTCAATAAACAAGGCTTATCAAGCACATATCTGTACTATTCAGGGAGGAAAATGCTTTCCAATACTGTTCTAAATCTTTAAGGATTCAGAAAAAATCATCAGACAATACGATTTTATTAATAATATATGTCATTATAGTTTTCAAACTATTCCGAATTCATTTATCTGAGGCCAGCTCTGCCACATGCCACCATTCAAGGGATCAGATTTTGTGGCAACTATTTTAAAAAGAAAATGGAAAGGTTTGCTTGAGTCCAAATAGCTGATTATCAAAGGAACTGATGCTCTTCACATTAATCCATACTGTTTCTAACCATAGCTATAATATTTAGCATATCTGTGAGGATGTATATATAAATATCTTGTATTTTAAATGTATGGCATCTATTTTAAAAAAATGTCATAGTAATGTCATATTTTAAAATACTCAATAAAAACTTTAGCCATAAAATGTAAAATTTTAATTATAAAACTTGAAACCTGAGAGAAGATGCATTGGAAGAAAAGTTGCATTGGAAGAAAAACCTGGCCAACGTCAATGACCGAATTTATACTACAAAGGTCCATGAAGCGCTTGGCTTCCCAGTACTGAAGCTACTACCAGCAGAGAACGATGGATGTTTATACCACCAAGACAAAATATCTGGATATACATTCATTTGCTTTAAAAAAAATTATTATGCATTTACAATGGGGTTCATAGTATATTAGATGCTGGTGTTTCAGAGCTGAAAAATATGATCCCTAATCCCAGGCCAGTAGAAGAGTCAGAAAAGTACATGAGAGATTATTATTGTAATACTGTGCATTACACGTTATGATGGAGGATTTGGCGGAATGGTTCCTAGTGCAAGTTCTAGAGCTAAGGCAGGCCTGCAGAGAAAGTAACCTGAGTCTGAAGGATATATAGGAATCAAACAGGATAAAAGCTGGACAAGTATATTATTAAACAGTGGAAACTGTCAAGGCCTACTCCCCATTCTTTGGGGATATCCTGTTTCCTGGACAGATCTTTGATTTGAACCCCTCATATTGACTTACTTTAGAATACCTATCTTGAATAGCTGTTCCTATGATCAGAAATTACTCAGAATTAAAGCATAGTTTCTCCATCCTCTGGTGGCAAATCTTGGTAGAGAGGTTATCAAATGAATTCTGGTCTACATAAGGCCCTGTACATAGCATTACAAATTGCTAGAGCTGGAAGGAAATTGAATTCAATCCTTTTAGCATAATATATCAGGAACCTAGGAACTTAGAAGGTGTTTATAAATAAGGTATAGAGTACAGAGTCTAAGATTGAGATGGATGGATCCTCCCTGATGATTTATTAGGTCATATTTGGCATGCATGCAAACTCAGGTATGACTCGTTCCGCCCTCTCCACCTGCCACTCCCCCCCCTTTTCCCTTCACTTTACCTGAAAAGAAGGTTGGCTAGGTTTCCATATACCATATTCATCAAGTTTGATTTCTAAGTATGTAATTTACTGTAGTTTCTTTTGCCTATTGTATTCCTAACAGTGATTGCTTTTAAAAGCTAAGTTCCATTCTAAAGTAAAAACTCCAATTAACTCCTGAATGATCCTCATCAAGGAGCTCTTGATAAATATTTGAGGGAATGGGAGGGAAGAAGGAAGGAAAGAAGGGAAGAACAGAGGAAAAGAAGAAGGAATGTAACTCATATAATTTTTAACCATACGCAACATCCTTAATAAGAAAACAAAGTAATGGAGAGGTAGTGAAGAGGTTAAGAAAGTGTTCATTAAAATTTTTTAGGCAAGAAAAAGAAAGGAGAAAAGACTCATGCAGAGGAGCTTTAATGCCAAAATTATGATGCGATCAATTCTAAATAATAGCAATGAAGTTTTGCCATGTGAGAAAAAAATATTTAATGGTGGAATCACTGACATTACAGAAGTGTGACAGTGTGACTTAAAGGCAACTTGATAAGTCTATAAATTGAGTTAGGAGGAAATGACATCCTGCAACTAAAACGGATAGCCTCAATTTAAGCCCAGTAACTTATTCCTGCCACTGTTGTTACAACAAGCCACCTTTGGCTCACACCATCAACCTCCAATAAAACACAGTTGGCAGCAATGGTTACTGAGGTAATAGGCTATGCCTAACATCTTTGATCCAAATTTAAAAAGATCCTGCCGTCTACATCATCGGAGTAAGAAACATAAATTGGTCAAAATGTTAGGTAAATAAACCATTATATGAGGTGTTGGCTGCCAATTCTGCAGCCTCAACACCACAAGGACTTTCCAGGATCCTCACAACAGTCCCTCTCTAGCTAACAGTACTACCTGCTCCCCATAGGTTCTTGTCGTAAAACACCCAACATGTGTTCAGAAAGTTGACAGTAGTAAATCAGATTTTCATGGCACAAAATTCAGCACAGTTTATGTAAGCTCCTCTCAAGCCTGAAGTCAGACACGTAATACATCATGTGAGTATCAATCACCGCATTGCTTTGCACTCTGACTGCACATTACAATCACCTAAAACTTCCAAATAATACTGACATCCTCAGGACCCTCATCGCAGTGAGTCAGGTCAGGGATGCAACCTGAGCACTGACGTTAAAGGCTCCCAAGGAATTCTAACAGCCAGCATGGAAAATCATTAGTTTAGTTTTTGTTTTTTGTTTTTTGTTTTTTTAAGATTTTACTCATTTATTCGACAGAGAGAAACACAGCTAGAGAGGGAACACAAGCAAGGGGACTGAGAGAGGGAGAAGCAGGCTTCCCGCCGAGCAGGGAGCCCGATGCAGGGCTCGATCCCAGGACTCCATGATCATGACCTGAGCCGAAGGCAGTCGCTCAACCAACTGAGACACCAGAATAGCTTAGATATTTCTAATAAGAGTGCAATTTGAAAAAAAATTACATCAAAACAAAACCATTTAGAAGTCAACACTTGAATACCAAATTTATCACTTTTCTTCCTCACACCTTCTACAAAGTATCTGTTCAAGTCTTTTGCCTCCCTTTTTTCTGTCTGCCTGTTTGTTTTTCTTGGTGATTTATAGGTATTATTTATATATTTGGGATATCAGTCATTCATTTGATGTATGTATTGAGTTCTTTATCTGATATATATATTAAGAATATTTTTCTACCAGCCTGTGGCTTATTTTTTCATTTTTTTCTTAATGGTGTCTTTCAAAGAGCAGGTGTGATCTGATTTATTAACTATGTTCTTGTATGGTTTGTGCTTTGTGTCCTATATATCCCAAAGGTTTTATATGCATTCTTTTATATTTTCTTATAGAAGCTTCAAATTAGTCAGCTTTTAAATTTAGGTTCATCACCCATCTTGAATTAGTTTTTACATATGATGTGTAGCAGAATTGGGGCTTACTTTTTCTCATCCAGTTATCCAGTTGTTTCAGAAGTATTTCCTGAAATGGATGCTCTTTTTTTAATAGAATTACCTCAGAACTTTGTTCAAATATCAGGTGGTCATATTTGTGTGGGTCTATTTCTGGGTTCTATATTATATTACATTGATGTGTTTGTCTATCTTTATGCTAATACCACTCTTTTTTTTTTAAGGTTTTATTTATTTATTTGATGGTGAGAGACACAGCAAGAGAGGGAATACAAGCAGGGGAAGTGAGAGAAGGAGAAACAGGCTTCCTGCTGAGCAGGGAGCCCAATGTGGGGCTTGATCCCAGGACTCCGAGATCATGACCTGAGCCGAAGGCAGACGCTTAAGGACTGAGCCACCCAGGCACCTCAAAACTCTGTCTTAATTATTGTACTTTTAGGTAAATCTCTCAATAAGGTAGTATAAATTCTATAACTTTCTTCTTTTGCAAAATTGTTTTGGCTAATCTAAGTCGAGTCATTTGTATTTCCAAATAAATTTTAGACTCATAAATTTCTACAAACAAATCTGCTAAGATTATGACTGGGATTTTATTGAATCTCTAAACTAACTTGGAGAGAACTGACTTTGAAACACTCTTTAGACTTCTAATTGATGGACATAATATATTTTTCTACTTATTTAGGTCTTTTCGGTGATATTTCATAACTTTTAGTTCATAGCCCTTTACATCTTTTGTTAAATTTTTTCTAAGTATGTTTTTGCATTTATATACTTGTGGCATTTAAAATTTTTATTTTGGGGGTGCCTGGGTGGCTCAGTTGGTTAAGCGACTGCCTTCAGCTCAGGTCATGATCCCGGAGTCCCGAGATCGTGCCCCACATCGGGCTCCCTGCTCGGCGGGAAGCCTGCTTCTCCCTCTCTCACTCCCCCTGCTTGTATTCCCTCTCTTGCTGTGTTTCTCACTGTCAAATAAATCTTTAAAAAATAAATAAATAAATAAATAAATAAAATAAAAATTTCATTTTCAAATTATTTGATATACAGAAATATTGATTTCTGTACATTTACTTATTAACATATCTCCTTAAATTAATTTTAAAAGTTATTCTTTAGAGGAACCTGGGTGGCTCCATTGTTGGGCATCTGCCTTCAGTTCAGGTCATGATCCCAGAGTCTGGATCGGCCTGCCTCAGGCTTCCTGCTCCACGGGAGGCCTGCTTCTCCCTCTCTCACTTCCTCTGCTTGTGTTCCCCCCTCTAGCTGTGTCTCCTCTGTCAAATAAATGAAATCTTTAAAAAAAAAAAAAAGTTGTTCTTTAGACTCTAAGATATTCTAAATAAACATTTATGGTTTTGTTACTTGTTCATTTCCAATCTGTAAGCCTTTTTTATTATTTCTTCCCTTATTTTACTGGCTTGTGCTTCCATAAAACATGTAAGTGGTGAAAGTGAGTTTCTTTGCTTTGTCCCCAATTATAGGAAAACCCTTTAATATTTCACCATTTTATATGATGTTACTTACAGGTTTTTCATAGATTCCCTTTGTAAGATTTAGGACACCTTCATCTAGTCTGTTTTCTGGCATTTATTGTTTTTATTCCATAAATGGGTATTGAATTCGGTGGAATGCTTCTTATGCATTTATTGAAATGATCATATTTTTCTCTTTTATTTTATAAATGCAGTTAACTATAGCAAGCTATTTTTAAATGCTAAATTAGCTTTTCATTTCTAGGATAAATCCCACTCAGTCATAATGTTTTACTTTTTTATGTAATGCTGGATTCAATTTGCTAAGATTTTGTTAAGGGTTTTTCCATCTACATTCATGAGGGATATTGGCTTATAATTTTCTGTTCTTTTCTTGGTTATGGTTTGTTTTGAGACATATGTCGTCCTCATAAAAGAATGAAAATGTCTGTGTAAAATTAGTATTATTTCTTTTTTTTTAATGTGAAAGAGAATTAAGCAATGAAACTATCCAGACTTTGTAGGAATATTTTTCATTATTAAATTAATTTTCAATAAATATAGTTTTATTCAATATTTTCAACATTTTACTTTATTTAATCATATTTTTTAACCAGTCTTTATAGACTACCAATTTTGAAAAACTTATTGTAAATATATTTACATCTAAAAGTTAAATCATCAAATCTACTTTGTGTTAACAAATGTTATAGATTCTAATTTTCTAAAACTCTCCCTTCTGATTAGAAATTTTAGAATAAAAAAAGAAATTTTAGAATATTACAAAAATATTATTTGTTTCTTCTATTAGAGATTCAGAATTAAAACAAAAAGAATGTGTGAAGAGTGACTATTTCTCTCTTTTAAAATATGTATAATTTCACAATTCATAATTTTTATCCTCCTTTTCAGTTTCCTAACTTATGAAGAGAAAGGATTCGATTAAATGATCTCTAAGAATTCACTCATCTAGGGACGCCTGGGTGGCTCAGTTGGTTGGGCGACTGCCTTCGGCTCAGGTCATGATCCCGGAGACCAGGGATCAAGTCCCGCATCGGGCTCCCTGCTTGGCGGGAAGCCTGCTTCTCCCTCTCTCACTCCCCCTGCTTGTGTTCCCTCTCTCGCTGTGTTTCTCGCTGTCAAATAAATAAAATCTTTAAAAAAAAAAAAAAAAGAATTCACTCATCTACATATCCTATTAATTCCAAATTATGCTATTACCTTCCTCAGATAAAGTGTTAAATGTTTTACATAAAGGTTGGATAAATTTAGTTGCCAATAATCTTAACTAAATCTATTTTTTTAAATATTTTATTTATTTATTTGACACAGAGAGAGAGAGGGAGATCACAGGGAGGCAGAGAGGCAGAGGGAGAAGCAAACTCCCTGCCAAGCAGAGAGCCTGATGTGGGCCTCAATCCCAGGACCCTGAGATCATGACCTGAGCAGAAAGCAGAGGCTTTAACCCACTGAGCCACCCAGGTGCCCTATTTTTTTTTTTTAAAGATTTTATTTATTTATTTATTTCAAAATTTAAAAAACTTGTTAAATTCTCACTGTCAAATAAATGATGTTTTACGATTTATTACGTTACCAGTCAATAAGTATTTCTGAACAAATATTATGTACAAGGCACCAAAGATGTAACAGTGAACAAAAATACACAAAAAAAACCGTCATAGAGCAAATATTCTTATAATGTAAATGAGAAGAACAAAACCAGTGCATTAGCTCAGATATTCTTGATTCACAGTAGAAATACTGCAAAGCCCTTTCCATTGATCACTATGCCTTTTTTTTTTTCAATCTCTATTACATTACTACAGACTCACTGACAAGGATATTTGGTAAACAGAATTTAAGTTTTGTAATTTACAATTGATGATACAATTTCATTGTTTCATGAAATTGATCAATTAGGTATTTTCTTTTATTTAAAATATAATGAACAGTACAGCGATAAAGCCCAACCGAAATAATTAGAATATAATCAATTATATCTAGTTAGGTTTTCCATTCCCTAACTCTACCATGATGCCCCTCAACCAGAAGTAGCCATCCTTTAATCCCTCCAGTTGACTAATCTTCCCATTTTAGAAGAACCGAAACAGAGTCTGTGGGGGTATATGTGCTCCTAGAGGGCCAGCTCTTCCCACAGGGCCTGGCTAGCTCTGGGCTGGGACAGAGTATGTGTTTAGGGAATGTTTGCTGAATGAAAGCATTACAGGAACTTATGGTTCTGTCATCCATTCCCTGTAGATATTGCCATTAGCAATAATATATGCCTCTATAAGAAATATGCTTAATAAAATGAACAATCATGTGCAGAGGCTCAGCAATTAAACACATAAATTCTTGGCCTTTTAGGAGACTGGAATCTCAACTAAACTCCAATGTATATACAGTAATGAGGTGTTCTCATAATCATTGTAAAGTATATTAAAATCTCAAAATGGAAGCAACGGGAATGCATCAACATTTGTATAGCAATTGAAACTTTCTTTAAAAAAAAACACTAACCTGCTTTGCAATTAATTAACAGTTAATTTCAAACATCACTGCATCCATTATTAAAAAAAAAAAAAAAAAGCAAAGACCACAACTTAAAACCCATAGAGGATTACCAAGAATTATTAATGGAACTAAGTCTTCTGGTCTATTTCATTAATTGAACTTGTACAACTGAAAAAAAAATCTTTAGCATCACCCAAATATGAAGTAAATTTTTTAAAATGCTATGAAAGATATTTCTATCTGTATTGTGCTAAATTTCACTTACTCCAGTGTGATCCTGCTAAGAAACTCTCTAAAACTTGGTTTTTAATTATAACCCCTATCATACCTAATATCCCATATTCCTCTCCTTGTTAGCTACAGCACATATGGTATGGGAGCTAAAAGCAATCCTGTTCCAGACCTACAAAATCACCCGAGCCTCATTTCCTCCACTTAATGTACTCTCATCTATGCTTGGGTGGCTAAAACAAAATTGAGTATTACTATCACTACCTTTGTAAAGTATATATTTTTACTGAATTGTTTCACAGCTCAGTTGACTTGGTAGTGAGCAGATATAAAATATTTTCCAATCCCTAGTTTACTCAAGGCAGTACTTCAGACTTTAATCTTGTCTGTTAGCATTCAAAAGAAAGCATCGATGCTACCACCTTTTCCTAAAAGGCCTCTTCATCTTTCATACAACTAGTAAATACAAATATTGCAAACACTATCACTCTTAGAAATTTCTTTTTTGATTCCCCCACACTGTGGTTCAAAGTCATAGAATATTGCATTCCTCACACTTTCCCACTGTTTTCTATACAGAGGAGGTAAAAGGCAAGGCCTCCAAAACATCATTACCCCAGGAACATCGAAAATATCAGCAAACAGAAATCCCAGTGTGTGCAAGGCTAAGCACATACAAAAACGGCCTGCTCTCCCTCCTGTTCAAAGATACTTGAGTACACACAAATACACAGATACACAGACAGACATACGCACACAGAAGAAATGTGCGGTTTCTATCCAATAAAAAATATCTTATTACTTTGGGTTAAAAAAGTAAATTCTGTGATTAAAAAAAAGTCAAGATAATTCCTATAATTACTGGCTAAATTTCTCATTTCAGACTGGCGGCTTTATATCCCATCTACCATATTAAGAATACTGATGAGGTAGGGGCATCCAGGTGGCTCAGGCGGTTAAGCCCCTGACTGGTGATTTTGGCTCCCGCCATTATCTCATGGTCAATGCGATGGAGCCCTATGGGGGGCTCCACACTCAGCACAGAGTCTGCTTAAGCATTCCCTTCCTCTGCCCCTCCCCAACACAAGCTCTTACATACACATACACTCTCTCAAATAAATAAATCTTTTTTTTTTAAAGATTTTATTTACTTATTTGACAGAGAGAAACACAGCAAGAGAGGGAACACAAGCAGGGGGAGTGAGAGAGAGAGAAGCAGGCTTCTGGCTGAGCACAGAGAGCCCAATGTGGGGCTCGATCCCGGGTCTCCAGGATCATGACCTGAGCCAAGGCAGTCGCTTAACCAACTGAGCCACCCAGGCACCCTCTTTTTTTTTTTTTCTTGAAGAATACTGATGGTATTGTGGAAAGCAATAAATAATGGGCATACTAAAATACTGCAACATTTTTCACTGGGGCTGAGGGGATATCTGCATTCCTAAGATTCAAAAGAGCACGGATTCACAGCAGGCCTATCCACAGTGAGGCAAGAAAGTAAGGAAAACATTGATTTGAACATATACAAGATTAAATTTGGAGACTTAATTGTGAATCATATAAAGTCTTGATTAACACTCCCTCATCAGATGTTTCAGGTAAACGTGATTCGTCTTGGCAAACGGCTTAATAGCGAGCCATGGGAGTGTCAGACCTTTGCAGAACTGGAAAACAAGGATTGTCTGAGCTAAGTGCTGCAAGTACTGGCTGGGAATTTTATTATACTTACATAATTCCTGCTTAACCCTGAAGTGATCTTAGGAGTTTTAGCTAATCCTGCCAGCTCGGGAACCAGGTAAAGGGAATAGGGGTGAGGCATGTGGAAATCATGGTGTGGGGACAGTGGGAGTCCAGGCTTCCAAAATTTAAATACAACCCTCGGGATTTATTTATGGTTCAGCATAGATAATGACTCGATAGAATTTTACTTTTCATTTTAGTAGTTTCTGGGCTTAAACTACACGTGTCCTAACACTGCTAAATAAAGCAGTAAGAAAATATATATATATCAGGCCAAAACTTTAAGACACCCAAGGATGAAACTAGCGTAAACTTGAGCACTCTGGTCACACACTGCAGAAGACAATTTTTCCCTGAAATTAGTTTTTTCTTGGCTCCCATTTAACTGCTTCCAGCATCTTCACATTTTCTGGTATAGATTACTTGAGATGAAGATGTCATACTCTCTCATTCTTAGAAAAGAAGTGTTCCTGATAGCTATTTGGTCCTCTGGCTTTTTAGTCTGGCTTCTAAAGGAAGGAGCAGTCACGGCAGAGTTGAGTGTTAACTGACAGAAAATTTCTTTTCCTGCTCACAAGACTGGTAGAAGAATAAATGGCCAAAGTCTTGCTTTTGCAGTCCTGTTATATTTGATTTGTTATGCCTTGAAACACTCCAGAGATTCTTATTTATGATTTAAAGAATGACTGGACCACTGTAAGGGGATGTTAGCAAGGGAGACATAGCACTTGATAAATATCCCATGAAGGAGGCTAGGCTTACTCAGGGGAGAGTAGGGCAGATTTTTATTCAGTTGGCAAATAAATGTTCAAATTCTTGATCAGACTCCTTCACGGACAGTTTATATGTTTAACTAGAAAGAACTTCATTGCCTTTCCCAGATGTAAAGCTGATGACAGTAGTTGATTTTCCAATTCTTAATAAAATTGCAGGTTCCTCTTGCTGAATAGAGCCAATTACAATAATGAACAAACTCACATCTCATCTCTAAGATATCTTATTAGCTTATTCTTCAAAAAGGTGTCCTCTATACACTGTAAGTGATTTCTCCAAGGTAGCAGAGTAATATGAATAAGAGGCTATCTTCCTGGCTCTATATCCAATAAATGTTGGACACTCTCTCAAAGAAGATCCAAAACTAAGCAATGCGTAATCCATCATATCCTCACTAAAAACATCTAGTTGAAGGCAGATTACCAAACTGCTAAAAGGGAAAAAACAAAAAACAAAAACAAAAAACAGTTAAAGTATATGACTTTGGGATCCTTTTCAAATAACAGTGGATTCTTTTATCTGGCTCACGGCAGCAAGTAAAGGATAATTCCCATTAACTAAAATTTACTTTTGTAAATACCTGAATTGGAAATCTTGCAAAAACTGTATACTGTATCTTTGTTTTTCTTCAGCAGAATATTCTAAACTCTACATAATGTAAGAGTCAGTTATAGCAGTGCCTCCCAGTGGACCACAACTCCCACTAATGATGCACCGTGGATCCTCTTCCCTTGAGTCGGAACTAGTCCTCTGACTGGTTTTAACCAACAGAACGTGGCAACCACGAAACTGTCAGTTCTAGCCCTAAGACTCAAGGAGGTCCAGCAGCTTCTGTTTTTGTGCTCTAGAGGAAGCCAGACACCTTATAAGAAGTCCAATTACCCTGAGCTTCAAGGAGAGTCCACAGTGAGGAGGTCTGAAGATGCTGGCTGACAGCCCCCACTGAACTTCCAGCCAGTCGCCAAAAACAGCTTGCTAGGCACATGAGTGAACCACCTTATAAGGGGCTCTGCCCCAGTTGAGCTGAGCCAGCTGATACCCCATAGAACAGAGATGAGTTACCCCCTAGAGTCATGCTCAAATTACAGACATATAAGCAAAGAAATAATTACTATTGTCCTAAGCCACTGTTTAGGATAACAGATAACTGAAACACTATGGTTAATATTTTCTCAATGGGTCATAATCATCATGTTTTTTGAAGAGAACAATAAGCAGCTATCAGAAGATTTGGATTCTTATTCTAGGTCTGCCTCTTATTGTCTTGCTGCTTGGCTATTCATATTCTCAATTCCCACATGTATAAATCCTGACTATCCTCCATGATTGTGTACAAAGTGAATGACATAAGCATATCACAGTGTTTTCAAAAACTATTCTATACAACTGGGGCGCCAGGGTGACTCAGTTGTTGAGCATCTGCCTCCGGCTCAGGTCAAGATCCTGAAGTCCCGGGATTGAGCCCCTCATTAGGCTCTCTGCTCTGTGAAAAGCTTGATTCTCTCTCTCTCTCACTCCTCCTTCTTGTGTTACCTCTCTGGATGTGTTTCTCTCTGTTTAAAAAAAAAAAAAAATCTTAAAGAAAGAAAAAAAGAAAAACAATTCCATACATCTGAATCTGTTCACTTTTAGCATATTACTTCTAAGTCCCTATTCTAATTTCTTATGTATTGTAATCTATATAAATGTAAAGTTTTGGAAATAAAGAGGTAGCATTTTTTTTTTTTTTGCGTCCATATACTTAGTGTTGTACATGGTTTCAAGTCGGTGAGCCACAGTTGCCAGCATTTTATACAACTTCCAAGTAAGGTGCTGCTCGGGGTGGGCCGGGTTTCATTTTTTTTTTTTTTTTAAGATTTTATTTATTTATTTGACAAAGAGAAGCACAGCTAGAGAGGATCATGACCTGAGACGAAGGCAGTCGCTTCACCAACTGAGCCACCCAGGCGCCCCTCGACTTTCATTTTAGAGAAACATTTCTGAAGTGTTCAAAAATTATTAGTATCTCAAAAATGTTTCTCAAACTTTATATGTCCTTGATAAGGAATTTCCCAATACTGTTCTCCGCAAGCAGTTCTGCTTTCTTCTGATGCTTTCCAAAAAGAACATGGGACTCACATATGGGTAGCCTTTGGCCGGTCACTTCATCATTCTGAGAGTCAGTTTCATTTTACATAAATTAAGGATAACTATTTCTTCCTTGCTGTTTTGTGTAAGTACTTATTCTCAGAGGCTCTACAAACATATTCAATAAATGGTAGTTATAATTACTGTCACTATTATCACCCTGATTTCTTTCATATGCCGTATTAGTAGGTATGCCTCATTTTTATGATTTAGAGATTTTTAGGGCAATCTGCTTTTCTAGATCCCCCTCTCTGAAGAAATAAAAAAAAAGAGAGATTCAAAATTTGGAAAAACAAGGCATATTTTTTTCTCTCTGAGAATTTGGCAAAAGGCATTTTATTTGTGTGTGTGTGTGTGTGTGTGTGTGTGTGTGTGTGTGTATCTCATACTATGACTATGACCTACCTAAGGAAAGAGATATGATCTCCTTGTATCTTCAGCATCTTGCAAACTAGGGATGATTAAGAAAAATATCATTATGATAGCAACAGCAGCAACAACAATAAGAACACATATGCAAGAATCTGTGTCTCTGATCCTTTCACAGAGGAATACACTCTTCATATTTTAGTGAGAATAGATGAAACATTACATGAAGTCTTATGCCTAGTTTTTGAAGCCAGATTTCCTGGCAGCTTTACCAAATGCTTCAAACTGAAAGGGCAGGAAGAACATAATTCTTTCTGATCTTTTCCCATTCCAAGACTGTTCTTAGACTTCAGTTCCTAATCTATGAAGGGAGGTGTGCAGAGATCCTGATGCCAGGCTCTGGTTCTAACTCCTCAACTATAATTCACTCTCTGAAGCCCGCAAAACAACCTGTCATCAAGAAAGTCCAAAGCTGTTCTGGAGTCTGCTATTAGGCTAATATCAAAAACCAGACGCAGTGCAATATTCTATCAGAAAAGCTAATTCAGGGCAGCTGGGTGGCTCAGTGATTAGGCATCTGCCTTTGGCTCAGATTATGATCCCAGGGTCCTGGGATTGAGCCCCACATCAGGCTTCCTGCTTGGGTGAGAGGCCTGCTTTTCCCTCTCTCACTCCCCCTTTTTGTGTTCCCTCTCTTGCTATGTCTCTGTCAAATAAATAATTAAAATCTTAATTAAAAAGAAAAGAAAAGCTAATTCGCATAGTGCATGTTTTATTTTTCTTGTTGTTACATTTCAAGAGTTTAGAGTCCAAGGAAAATTTTCCACCTATGAATGGCAGTTTTAAAAAGTACTTTAAGGCCATCTAGATTGTCCATCAAAATAATATCCAGTACTCCTGGAAAGAACAGTGGGTTTAAAAGGATCTCGTGCATTTTCTGATTCCACCTCATCTACCAATATATATGGTCTATAAACTGGATGTGACAAAGTGAAGGAAGTGAAGATACAAGCCACGTCAACATTTAGGCTAAATACCAAGCAATTGCTGTCCAAGCATTTGGACTCTGTATAAAAACAGTAAGAGAGGTGGCGCCTGGGTGGCTCAGTTGGTTGGGCAACTGCCTTCGGCTCAGGTCATGATCCCGGAGACCCGGGATCAAGCCCCACATCGGGTTTCCTGCTCGGCAGGAAGCCTGCTTCTCCCTCTCTCACTCCCCCTGCTTGTGTTCCCTCCCTAGCTGTGTTTCTCTCTGTCAAATAAATAAAATCTTTAAAAAAATAATAATAAAATAAAATAAAACAAAAAAAAAAAACAGTAAGAGAGCACCCAGCCACGAACGATTGCCTTTGGGCTGAGCAAACGAGCAAACTGCACCCAGGCCTCGCTCCTTGTCACCAGCGGTTGGGGTGGGGGGGGAGGGAGGGAGTGCGGAACGGCAGAAGTGCCACCATGGCAACTGAGTAGATCGCCTTCACCCACTCAATGTCTATCTTTCTTTTCACAAAACAGTGGTGAGAACTTCTGCTATGTCCTGGATACTAAGATGGTGAGAGTCAGAGAAGAAAATCATGCCCAAAAAAAAAACTAAGAAAAAAAAAAAGAATCAAGTAAAAAATAACTTGACAGTAGTAAGTGCATGGGACAGAGAGGAAGGGAGGAAATGGTATGGAAAGAGTGGGTGGGGAAAATGTACTTTAATTTGCTTCCACAAATATTTATTGAGTTCTTATGAGCTAGGTAGTAACATAACCCAGAAGAGAAGGCAGTCACTCCTAGCAAAATAACAGAAAATGGAGTAGAAATACATTCAGCTTTAGATAGACTTAAGGTTTCGCAAGTGAAGTGCGGGGCTTGAGGAGAGAAAAGGGGAAGAGCTGAAAACCTAAGAAACTGCACGACCAACTGTGTCTAATTGTTTTGTGAATCTGGAGGAAAGGCCATCTTCTAATGGTAGAGAACACCAAGACAGGGCATCAGGGAAGAAAAGAAAATGAGACTAGTGAAAATGTTAAGAATGAGTAAACTCTTGAGGGCTTAGCCAACAATGGGCAGGATACATTTCAGAGGCATGCATCAAAAGTCTTTGTAAATGCTGCCTTCTTTGTGAGCAGGAACCATACCCTACTCATCTTGCTAGGATGAGTACATATTTAGAACTCTTCATACAGTATGTCTTTTTCTCAGAGTATTAACTATTTTATTGAAAAAGAGTGAAAAGGAGAAGAAAGCAAATAAAAAGAAATAAATTAAGATACAGAGGATGTTCTGAAGGGTGAGATCAAGAGACAGACAAGTAAGGCCCAGCAGAAGGAGGAGGCTGGGCCACAGTAGGAAGAGTTAATGGGAGGTGAAAGAGCTAGCAGGGACCAGAATGCAGAAACCTGGTGAAATAGAAAATGAATACGTGAATGAGCAAATGAGGCAATGAATTGAAAAAGACTCATACTGGAGATTTGGGGAGGGGGGAGGTTGCTCATTTTAAAACAGGAAAGCTGGAAGATGGGGGAACAAAAGACACAGGATACTGAAGTGAAAATGAAAGAGAATATCCTGGAGTTGCCAGAGGTAAATGCTTGCAGAAAGGCAGATGTGAAGAAAGGGAGAAAAGCACAGAACAAGAGGCAAAGATATAAAAATATTTCAAGGCACTAATTACATTTTATTCATTTTCTTATCTATCACTACATCTTTCTCAATCATTCAGTGTCTAAAGACTTTTTAAGGTCAAACGTGGAAAAGCGGTTTTTTGGAGGATTTACAATATTTAGCTTCAAAACAGTAGAATATGTATTTGTTCATTTTTAAATCTCTGCAACAGTGACAGGTAATTTTCTTAGAATCTAAAACTCTGATGTGGGACAAAGAAGGTTTTAGAATGAGAAACAAAGGAGGGAAGAAAAACAGGGATACAGGATAAGTGTTGATTGGTGCTGGTAGTCAGCTTGTTGACAAGAAGGAAACAGATGAATAGTCACCAAGACTGCTAAGCAGTATGAGGCTCTGACAAAGGAAAAGCAGAGAGATTTTTGCTTTCAATTCATCCTTTTAGATTTTTGTCCGTGGATCACAATGTGTCGTGTGTGAATAAGTGCTTAACACATGACTTTTATCTCTGTTCCATTTGCCTAGTGGGGTTTCCACACTATTGTTCCTTGTCAGTTTTTGCAGGATCACTTGATTTTTTTCCTTAATGAAGTTTTTTCTCTGCATAATTCAGGACAGATGATTCATTGAGCATTTTCTTGCTCTCATGGTACAACTGGTCATGTACTCCTCAATGATACTTCCATTTATGCAGATCAGTGGGTTTTCAAACTTGAATATGCATCAGGATCTCCAAGCCCCACCTGCAATTTGTGATACAGTAGGTCAGAAGTGAGGACTGGAAATCTGCATTTCTTCAAAAGTTGCAAGGTGATGCTGATGCTGTTGCTTGGGGACCACATTTGGGAAACAGCTGATATAGATCCTCCCTACTGAAAAATATTTTCTTTTTTAAGATTTTATTTATTTATTTGACAGAGAGAGAGAGAGATTACAAGCAGGCAGAGAGGCAGGCGGAGAGAGACAGAGAGTGGAGGAAGCAGGCTCCCCACTAAGATTTTCTCAAAAGACTTACTCCTATATCTAGAATGACAGCAAGTGAACTTAAGGTCCTTTGATCAGCAAGGATGTTCTCTACTCATATCATTAACTGAAAGGAATGCACAAAATACTTCTATTAATAACAAAATAGTATCTTACTACATACTTAATTGTATCTGGCAGCATGTAACAGTATCTAATTCTGTTCCTAAGTATAAATTCTGTACATCAAACTATGTAAAAACCAATGTTTTGCACTTCATAATACATTTCCTCCTAGGCAACCCTCAAATATTCCAGTTGATTTTGGCTTAAATAAAAGGGGAAAACTTTTATATATTAAATATGAATCACTGAATGTTTTTAACTTTTGTTTTCTGTTTCTTTTTTTTTTTTCTGTCTCTTATAAGAAAAGCAGATATACATGGAGAAGGTATAAACCTTCATGGAAATGTAAAAGACAATTTGGGGGGCTTCTTTGTTATCATCATAACTCATTTCAAGATAGAAGTCTCTATTTTTTCCTAATAAAATTTTAAGCTAATACTACTACTTCTTACGCTCTCCAGTTGTGGTAAGGGTTGCTTCTTTTTTTTAATCATTGAAATTAGGAGAATGTAATGTTTATAAGGCAGAGGTTATAAAACACAAAAGACAAAAGTTACATAAACCAATAAATATACTTCTCTAGACAGATTTGGCCAAACTCTTTGGGAAGTGTGTGCAAATGGTATTCCTGAATGGGCAAAAAGAAAAAGGTGCTACATGTTCAAACTCAGGCTACATTTTTCAATTGTCAGTTACCAGGAGGTTCGGTTACTGTTCACCACCAACAGCCTGGCTGCTGTCTGTAGCCAGTACCCAGTACCCTGGAGGTTCTCAAATGCAGTCTGTGGATCTTCGGTATCAGAATCAGCCAGGATGTGTGGAAATAGTGTATATGTATGTTACGTCAGGAATGGGCATTTTATTTTATTTTATTTTATTTTTTAAAGATTTTATTTATTTATTTGACAGACAGAAACACAGCCAGAGAGGGAACACAAGCAGGGGGAGTGAGAGAGGGAGAAGCAGGCTTCCCGCTGAGCAGGGAGCCCGATGTGGGACTCGATCCCGGATCTCCGGGATCATGACCTGAGCTGAAGGCAGTGGCCCAACCAACTGAGCCACCCAGGCGCCCTGGAATGGGCATTTTAAAACTGTACCTGAAAGTCTGCACCCTAAAATTTCAGAATCACTGAAGGTGTGGGTAATGGTAAGAGATTTACGCTGGTGCTGCAGGGAAGGGAGCAGTCTGACACAAGTATTTTGTATTTGGGGAGGGTGTTAAGTACAAATTCAACAAATTGAGTTTCTGCCTTCACATATTCCAAAATTTGTTATGCAGACCCAGGGTGCATCTGAAGAGGACACTAATGACATTAACAACAGAACTTGAGTTACTTTATTTCATTTACTGAGGTGGAAACCTCCTGGGCCCCAGCCCCGCCCTAGCTGCAGTCCCCCAGGGCTCCCTACAGAGACAGAAAAAACCAAATGGCTGTCCCCTTTTGATTAAGAAAAGAAAAACAAATCCCCCCCCCCCCCCCCCGGGAAGATTTAGCACTCTCCCCTTGCGCATCCATATAGATTATACCTCCACAGGAAGAGGGCCAATGGCCATCAGAGACCTTGAAAACGTTCCATTAGCATCCCCCATCACCGTACGCATAAAAAACTTACCCCTAACCCTGCTGGAGGCTCAGTCTTTGGAGAATCATCCCACTGCACCCTCCGGCCTAATAAAGCTATGTTCTCCCTGATTTCCCTGTGCCGCTTGAGCTTCCTTGGTCACCTGAGCTTTTTCCACAACATTATAAGGATGATGTTCTTAATAGATCTTTGCATGTAAAGGGTGAATTACAATCACATGACTGTTGCTAAAACAATCATTACCTTAATAAGGACTATAGTGTCTAATTTACTAGAAATTAGCAACCTACATGAGTTGGATTTAATTTTAATTTATTAAAATCCCATCACATAATAGTATATAGTGTTAATAATTCAGATACCACATCAAAATAAAGGCTTGTTAATGAATGATTTAGTGAGTATAAAGGTTGACAACTTCAAATTGAGCCATTTGTAAAATTCTCAAATTACTACTGAAGTTCACCAACCTGCTCTACAAAGTTGGTTAGATTTTCTTACCTTTATTTATAAATAGAAAACTGTAATGAAAAAAATCTGCATATAATGTTTCCAAAACTAAAAAATCCCAGGTAGAACGTGCCCCAGGATTGGCCACTGTGCCGGCTTATTCCAGCCATGTATATGAATAGCCTATAAAAGTAAATCTTAAACTTCAACATCGGTCATTAAAATCATCCAGAACTCTTCTTCCTTCACACCTTTTTTTAACTGTACTTTCTCATCATGAAGGATTCTTCCTCTAGGACTTTGGGTTTATGGACTTATCTTAGTTCCTCTGCCTTGACTTTGGCTCTTTCTAAAGTACGGTTCAGGTTTAATTTCTGACCGTCTTAGCCCTGTTCCCATCCTCCATCCAAGTGATCAGTACGCCACAATTATACTAATACATTTCTATGGATTTTGCTCAACCTTTTGCAAAAACAAAATAAAAACAAAAATAAAGCACAGTAATTCTGATATCAAATAAGTGGGCTTCAAAAAAAAGCAGTCATCTACATTTTAAATCTTATTCAAAATCCCACATTTTGAAGATTTAAACAAACTGAACCAAACAAAAATTAATTTCATCATGTATTTAACATGCTCTTAGTTTGATATGCCACGAGGTCTGCAAATGTTAAAAATCTGTCCTGGATTCAAATTAGTTAATAATTTTACCTATCATTTATATTGTAGTTTGAAAAGATGGATGTGCAATGTTTTATTAAAAAGCCACGAACTGTGTCCAAACAGATATAAGGAAATGTTGAAATAGGTTCCATGTAGAAGAATATATGGCTTTTATTTTCCAAATAGCAACTTCAATAAATTAAAGTGCTCAATATTGTACCAGCCAGGTGTCAGGAAAGAATAGTGAACCTGTCAGCAGGAATGTTTTCAATTTCTTAAGCACCATCCTGGTCCCTGACAGAATTGATTGGCTTTTTGACACAAAGTTGTAGTGGCAGAGATTAAAAAAAGAAGAAAATTCTTCTTTAACAAACTACCAAGTGACAAACTGTATCCAAATGTAATTCAATACACCAAATGTTCTATTTTAGAGTGAAGCTAAGATAAATACCAGCACTATTATTCTTGGCACTTTAAATAATAATAGTAATAGTAATAGCAACAATATTGAAGTGAATTTCTTTTTTTTTTTTTTTTTTTTTTTTTAAATTTTATTTATTTGACAGCGAGAAATACAGCGAGAGAGGGAACACAAGCAGGGGGAGTGAGAGAGGGAGAAGCAGGCTTCCCGCCGAGCAGGGAGCCCGACGTGGGACTCGATCCCCGGTCTCCGGGATCATGACCTGAGCCGAAGGCAGTTGCCTAACGAACTGAGCCACCCAGGCGTCCCTGAAGTGAATTTCTAATAGAAAAGTGTGTTTAAAAGTTAAGTAAATGTTTGGGATTTTTTTAAAACCACAGACTTTTCTCCTGGAATTGCAATATTAATTAAACATTCTGTACCTATTTTACTTCATTTTTTTTTAATCATAAAAGAAATGCAAGTTATTTGAATAGGTGCAGAATGTTTAAATTTCAAGGCAAATATAAAAATAGTATTAAGTATAAATATGGTTATTATTCTGTTTTTATATAACTTGTCTGCAAAGTTCTAGAAAGCACTAGAAGAGTAATTTGTATATCCATAGGTATGTATTTATGATCATACATATGCATACACCCACACAACTTAAACTGGGAAAAATATTTACAACAATCAGTTTAAACATAATGTTAATGACGTATCTATTTTGTTGTTACTTTTATGATTTCCTTACTTACATTTAGATTATGAATCCATTTTAGAGTCTTTTGCTGTGTGATTACAAGTGAACTGAAATGCCACCCTAATAATGCTTGATCATATAAGTTATTATTTGGAAACTAATAGTAAATTACTGTCTAAATACATGTATTTATTGAATATACATGTCTATGTAAACTTTATTAAATCCAATCTTTAGCAATTACTTTTTTTTTAATATTTTATTTATTTATTTGACAGAGAGAGATCACAGGTAGGTAGAGAGGCAGGTAGAGAGTGGGGAGGAAGCAGGCTCCCCGCTGAAGCAGAGAGCCAGATGTGGGCCTCGATCCCAAGACCCTGAAATCATGACCTGAGCCTGAAGCAGAGGCTTTAACCCACTGAGCCACCCAGGTGCCCAGCAATTACTTTAAAACCAAGGCTTATGGGCACCTGGGTGGCTCAGTAAGTTAAAGCCTCTGCCTTGGGCTCAGGTCATGATCTCAGGGTCCTGGGATCAAGGCCTGCATAGGGCTCTCTGCTCAGCAGGGAGCCTGCTTCCTCCCCTCTCTCTGCCTGCCTCTCTGCCTACTTGTGATCTCTCTCTCTGTCAAATAAATAAAATAAATAAAAATCTTTAAAACCAAGGCTTAGGTAAATCTATAAGTCTGAAATTCTAGACCATATTAAATAAATTGTATTTTTTAGATTATCAAAAATTTCATTTTACGAAAAGATCCAAACCCAGCTTCCTTTAAATATAAAACTCCCAATTGTGTGCAACCACCACCTATTCACAGTCTAGCAGACCCAGGAATTTAAAATTAGAATGACAGACGGAAGAGATATAATTGAGCACAATTATACTAATACAGTTTTATCTGCTATGAAAAATAATACATCTATACTACAGTCTCAAGACAATGATATTTTTAAAAATCAAATACAAAAAAAAAAGTCAAATATATCACTCCATTCTGAATCCTCATCCATCTTTCATTCTCTCAAATTTTGGTCAAAGACATACATGTGAACGAGGGTCTATTTCATTTTTACCAGTTGGCATAGTTGGTAGGTACTGAGGTACGTGCACAATATCTCCATTTCAGACACGACTGTTCATAATGTATTATAAATGAGGTATGGATCTTACCACTAAATCGACAGCAATTCCTACAGTGAGCAGGGGAGAGGAGTTAAGGGAGGTAATACTCTGGCTGGAGGAGATTTAACCAATCTTGGGCTTCACACTCCACTAGTTTTGCTTAGTTTCTCATTTTCCTTGGAAAACTTGATATACTCAGTTCCTATAAACATTCCTGTGGCACCCCCTGGAAACACTGTACTGTATGAATCATTCTCAGCACTAGGGCTTGATCTCTTCCACACTGAAAACAGAAATACTCACCCACCTGTATACCACCCCAAATACTTGTCTCAGTATATTCATCATGAATTATCATTTTGGAAGAAAAGGAGAGCTGTGAATGCATATTTTTCTACATTTTATTACATTAAAAATATCGATCATTGGTATCTGGAATCTAGCACAAATGTTCAAATACTGCACCCACTTTAAACTCAGTGGTTGAGGAACACTTGTGTGGCTCACTCAGTTAAAGGATTGCCTTCAGCTCAGGTCATGATCCCAGGGTCCTGGGCTTCAGCCACACATCAGACTCCCTGCTCAGCGGGGGAGTCCACTCCTCCCCTTCCTCTGCTCAGTCTCTCTCTCTCACTCATCCTCTTTCAGATAAATAAATAAAATTTTTTAAAACATTTTTAAATAAACACAGCAGTGTGTTTATTTAAATCATTTGGTCTAAAAACACAATAGACTGAAAAGACATCATTATAAGGAAGAAGTGTTCTGAATTTCAGGTATATAAAAAACAAGGACAGGGACTAGTTTTAATCAATATTTTTCATGACAAATTCTCAGCTAAAAATGAAAAATAAATCTAGGAATGTACATATAATGGCATCACATCTTAACATCATATTTAGCTCAGATTACTCGAAAGCAAAAGACTGATATTTCTAGGGAAAAATGCTCTATTTATTGACTAGAGTTGTTAAATATAACATGTAGGTATGTGTTTGGCAATTAGTCATCAAATTCAACCCTTTAAGTTATGATCACTCAGTGTCCCATGAGCGCTGAGTCCACTCAGTCCTCACTTCCTTACCCATGTAATGCAATATTAATCAATCCAGTTTCCACTTTTAAACTAATTATAATTTGTAAATTACTTATAGGGCTCTGATACCCTGCATAAGTCCTTGAGATAGTCCCCTACAAGGTTAAAATGGAAATTCATCATCATCTTGAGACATTTTAAAAAGAGAGGAGGCAAAGAAACATGTTTATTGAACACATTCTATATAATAATTCCATCTATTCTCCTATATTTTTTATTTAAAACCCACACGAATGCAGCTTTTGTTGGGCCAGCCCTGATGGATTTAGCAAGACTTTATGAAGAAGATAAGACTTGAGGTTAGCCATGGAGGATGCAAGGAATTAAGACATTTTAGAAAGAGAAAGAGAGAAAGGTACTGAAGGTGCAAAAGCATGGTGACCCTGCATGGTATGTTCTAGTCAACCAATTTGCTAGGAATCAGTAGTTGTTATGATGTCATTATGAGAGACAGAGGTGGAAAAAATAAGTTAGTATTAGACTGGGCAGGCAGAGAGTAAAGGTGATACAGGCAATTCATGGCAATTGAAGGATTATGAAGCAGGGACAAACTTGAATGGAATAGCATGACAGACTGAAGTATAAATCCATTAATGGGCTCTTAATAAGGGGAATAGTAGGCTGTAAAGGTCTTAGCAAAGGGAGTAGAACAAAAAAGACAGATACAAAAGACTTAACAAAGGAAAAAACTACTATACTTGTATTACTATGTGAGGGAAGAAAATAAGATTTGGCAATAACTTGAAGAGGTTTTAGCTAGCTTAGAGAGGATAGCAGTATGGTTTGATGATAAACCAGGAAAAGATGTCCACAAAACTGAGAGTCACTACACAACTTGGCAACTTGGACATGTTGTGGAATGTGCTTATCAGGCAAAACAGCTGACACAGAGGTCGCGGGAGCGTCCTCACTGACCTTCTGCATCCTGCCACAGTACGCCAAGACGGCGGCCTCTCTCCAAAACAAGGAAAATACTAGAGAACTGTATTTGTATCCACATTTCATGCTTTCATACTCTAGATTAGCTCTGTAGGATTTCAATGTTATGTGATGGACCATATTTATATCATCCTTTTTATCACAAGAAAGAAAAGGAAGCTTGACATTCCATCACTCAAAACTGCAACACTAAATTTCTTCCCCTAACCTCTAGGAGGTGTCAGATAAACAACAAAGACAGCACTTACTGGGCAGGTATTTGGCATTCCAATTGACTCAGCCAGGAACAATACAGTAAGAGAACAAAGGAGTGAAGTAGCATGCAAGTCTCCTAAACTGTTATATTTCCATATGATTTCAGAACTTAAAATAGACTTCATACTATAAATTACTTTTCATGTACTCAGATTTTACAATGATACAAGCTGCAGTAATAAAAAAATATATTCTCCTTCATGATGCTTGTATTTGCTATTCACTGAGTTGTATATATAAGTTGAATGGGTAAGATACCTCAGACCTTAGAAAATATCCTACCTGGCAACATTTGAGCAATGGTATAAAAATAGCTGAACACCACAGAACAGCCATTTGTCTACTTGAAAAAGTAATCACTGGGGGGAAAAAACAGTACTAAGCTTCAACTTCAAGCAATATTTGATAAAGCTGTGAAGCATTAACTCACAGGTCACCCAATGTGCAGAACAGCTTGAGTTTCAGTGGACATTACTGAAAAAATTGTTGTCTCTACACTTGGAACTGTAATCTTGTACCTAAAACACACAACCTCAAGACCTCAAATCACCAACCCCAAATTAAATTCTAAGAACTGTTTCCTAGTCCTCTCATATACAGTTTTCTTTCCCAGTTGAGAGAGGAAATAAAGGAGGAGGAACTACTACTTTTATTACCATTTGAGTGAAATCCTAACCTTTGAAGGAAACCCATTATTGGCATAGCTTAATCAAGACTGATAAACCAATAATAATCTGACATAACTACGGAGATACAATCTCTATTATTTCTGGTTCCTCACTCTTAACTTTTCTCCACAGGGCTTCTTTTATCAATCTCCATTGTCAATAAACACTTGATACCCAAATCCAATGTGCTTACTATTTATAGTATTATACCTCATTATCATAGTATTATAATGATTGTTGTTATCCTAGGATTCACTCTTCTGGAAAATGGGAGATGTCTGCTCAATAGTGTTTTTCTTTTTGACACTTTTGGGTAATCCATCACTTTCAGACATTCTTTTGGACTCCTTATGTCAGTTTACTGAGTGTGACCACCAGTGTTTATCATTCCATTGGTCTTTCCTCTCCTTGAAATGGTTTGTACATTCATAGAGAAACTCTAAGGACATGTCTGTGCCAAATAGAGAAAAAAAAATACTCATATATTTCTTAAAAAAAATGATAATGTTGTGGGGCACCTGGGTGGTTCAGTCAGTTAAGTGGCTGCCTTCAGCAAGGTCATGATGCCAGGATTCAGCATCAAGCCCTATGTTGGGCTCCCTGCTGAGTGGGAAGTCTCCTTCTCTCTCTGGCTCTCCCACTCATGTCTGCTTGCTCTCTCTCCCTTTCTCTCTCTCAATAAATATATAAAATCTTTAAAAAAAAATACTGTTGAGAAGCAAATAACAATGGACTTTAAAATAACTCAAAAAGAGCCTTCCAATTTCACAGTATTGGGAGATTCTGTCACCTCTAGTCATAGCTATTATTACATAACTATATGGGTTTATTAGCTGTGGCAAAGGAGAAAATAGAGTGGCTGCTGTATGTGTCTTTGTACCCATGTTAGTGAACATAAATAATACTTTTAAACAACAGAGGGAGGCATGGAAAGTAAGGGAGAAAGCAATGTGGATCACTTTATATTCCTCGAAGTTTTCAGTACTCTTGATCACCATCTTACTTTCGTTTCCCAGTATGTCACTCATTACACATGCAAAATCCAGAAATATAAAAATATTCCTGAACACTAAGCAAACTTTCTATCTTGACCATTCCTCCACATACACTTGTGTACTTTATTTGCCCAAAGCCAAGTCCACTTTCCAAGGCAAAATTGTTTACTGTATATGCCATAAATAAGAATTAATACAAAATTACAAAGGTTGATTTTATTGTCATGAGATGTATTTCATTTTTGTTCTATAAAAAACTATGTAAGTATAATTGTTATCTATAACAACATGGAGAAATAACAGCCTGTATTAAATACCTCCACTATGACAATAAAGTTAAAATGGTATTGTTTCACTAAGTGGTCAGGCTATGCCCCAGGATAGAATATGAGTGCAGTCAAGGTTAAAAGGCAGGTAAGTGCCACCCAGGGAAGAGACCAGCACAAGCTTTGAGATCCCTGAGAACAGACAATGTACATACCAGGTTCAAGTAGTACAGTGTTTATTTACAGCAAGAGAAGAGAGTACACAAATCCAGCTACTTGCAGTGTGTTGGTCCCCCGTGGCTGGCTTCTCTCTGCAGCTGACATGGTCAGTGTGGCTGTATGTACCCCACTTCATGCTACAGAAGAACCCCAACCCTGACCCTGTGGGTCCTGAAATATAAAAAAAGCTGGGGGCATGCCCAAAGTCAATACCAGCATATATAGCTAAGCCGTTCCAAGAAAAGTGTGCATGTGCCAAATAAGGGAATGGGGATGTGTGTGCTGGATGTGGTCTGAGATTTTTGCATGCAGTGTGATTTGTGAGCTTGCCAGCATGTCCTTTATTGAGTGCAGAGTTCTTGGGAACACAGTGGATATGTCCAGCTGAGCTGGAGCCTTCCTACACTGATAAAAAAAACATTTTTTGGGGGGGAAAAAGACTGTAATAATTATAATCAATTATAATACTTATATTTTATAAGCAATTCAGAGATTAAAAGTCCCTTTGCTTATATAATCACAGTTGATTTTCTCGACAACCCACAGAATAGGCTGGCCATGTTCAATAATCCTCATTTTCAAATGAAGAATAAACTGTAATTTACAGAGATTTAGGAATCTACCAAAAGCCCACCATAAATGAGTGGTATAATTACTTAACATAATGATTCTGGTCAATTTGGTATGCACTTTATATCTTTTTCAACTACCATGTTTTACTAAAGGTTTAAAAGATTGGAAATGATAATGCTTTGCTATCTCTGAAAATGCTGATTAGTCCTTATTGGCAATCATAACTATGAAGATATATTTAAAGGTCTTTGCATTGACATCAGATCTTTTTGTAAAAAAGGATCTTATGGTTAGGGTTTTATTTTTATATTTAATTTATGGAATATATTGAATGGAATTAAGGTTTAATTGTAAACCTCAGTTCTTCAGTATCATTTACAGAGGGACATGAAAAGAATTTTAAAGATAAACTGCTCCATTAAAAAATTAATGTAAGAATTTGTTACAGGATGATTCTTTATAGAACACAATGTATACATTTATTTATCTCATCACTTATCATTTAGTATATTTCAATATCTATATCATGAACTGAAAACTGAATTACGACCAATTCAACAAATATGTGTGGTGTACCTACTAGAGGTAGAGCCCTCTGCTCACCTACTACAGGGACACAAGGATTAATCAAAAATTGATTCTACTTTTTTTAAATTTAAAATTAATTTTTAATTTAAATTCAATTAATTAACATATACTGTATTATTAGTTTCAGAGGTAGAGTTTAGTGATTCATCAGTTGCATGTAACACCCAGTGCTCATTACATCAAGTGCCCTCCTTAATGCCCATCACCCAATTACCGCATCCTGCCACCCACCTCTCCTCCAGCAACCCTCAACTTATTCCTATGCAAGAGTCTTTTATGATTTGTCTCCCTCTCTGATTGTCTTATTTTATTTTTCCCACCCTTCCCCTAAGATTATGTTTTGTTTCTTAGACTCCATATCGTGAAATCCTATTTTTGATGGCTGAATGATATTCCATTGTGTATATATATATATATATACACCACATCTTCTTTATCCATTTGATTCCAGTTTCAAGGAGCTTTTACTGTTATAAGAAGATGAGATATGGGTAATATGATTATATTATGACGCAGAAAGACAGATATCATAAAACTTTTATAGAAAAAGAACAGTGGGGTTTAGAGGGACAGCAATATATTTAGTAAGGAAATCTGGGAACATTTCCTGAAATAAGACTTTGAGAAACATCTTTTAGAATGAATGAAATGTGAACATACTAAGTAGGATGGAAATACTTTATATCCTGGTGAATAAAAAATAATTTATAAACCAGAAAGTGGAGTTCAGCCTATATATTAAGAAGTGGTTTCATAGATGATAAGTTCAGAACAGAAGGAACCAGTTCGTAGAAGGCTTGGAATGATGGACAAAAGAGTTTGCATTTGGGTAATTAATATGATTAAGCATAACAGGTTCTATCAATTGCTTCAGTTTTCTGGCAAATCATAAGCCCAAAGGTCTTCATCAGTAAAATTTGTCTTATTGACGTCTATCTATACATGAAGATAACTGATGAAATTAAAGGTAGTAGTGTCCATTAAAAATATAAAGATATAAACTTATTACTAAAACATTACTTCTGTGTAACTTCATGTTTCATATAATATAGAGGAAACAATATAAAAATTATTTTTAAAGCATCATTTAAAAATTTGGTTAAATGTGTGTGTATTAATGCCAATATGACTTAAAACTTATATTAAGTGTACTGGAATTTTTGTATTAAAAAATCAATTGCTGTTTCTAGCAATAGTAAGAGTTAATCTTTTCTGAATATATATGTCAGGTGTTATACAAAATTTGGGCTTACATATACTATCTTATTTTTTAAAGAATTTTTTTTTTTTTTTTTTTGAAGAGAGAGATCACAAGTAGGCAGAGAGGCAGGCAGAGAGAGAGGAGGAAGCAGGCTCCCTGCTGAGCAGAGAGCCTGATGTGGGCCTTGATCCCAGGACCCTGAGATCCTGACCTGAGCCAAAGGCAGAGGCTTTAACCCACTGAGCCACCCAGGCGCCCACATATACTATTTCTGATCATCATAGCAGCTCTGTAATTGGGGAACTACTAATACTACTTCATAGAAGATGAAATTAAGACTCAGAAATGCCCAATATCATATAGTAAAATAAGTTTTGGACATGGGATGATTTCCTAGGTCAGCCAAGCTGCTAAACTAGTGGTGTCACTTCTTTTTACCATCTTTTACTTATCAAACTAGTATCTCTAAAAGTAAATCTGATCTCTGAAAATATTAATACATTTGGATTTTCCAGATACTAACTTAACTTTTCTAGGATAAAAAGTAAGTAAATTGTTTTCTATTTTCTTCTTTTACCTGATCACAGAAATAAATGATATTTTTAAGGAAAAGCAACAAGCCCAATGAATATGTAAGAGCAAAAACGAGACAGCATTATTGAATCTGCAGGAATTCATTCTATTCATACTTTTACAGAAACTCTATAGCACCAATACTGATGTTTAAAAATGTCAAGTCAACTTGTGAATCCTAAGTCACAAGATGATACAAAACACATAAAATTTCATTTTCCTATATTTAAAAAAAAAACTGCTGGGGGTCAAGATGGCGGAAGGCCAGGTGACCGCATTTCAGGGAGTTCCCTGAAGAGAGCTGAATTCCAACAAAAAAACCACTACAAGACCACCGTGAACACCCATGAAACCAGCCTGAAATGTGATATTTCCCACTTCTGGACCGCCACGAGAGACAAAGAACATCGGCAAAAAGGTAGAAACAAATTGGAGGGTC